>CAAKHG010021803.1:0-10427 GCA_901007715.1 Dactylopterus volitans
CTATTTCTGGGTAATGAGTAACCGAACGTGTTAGTTTGCAATTTGAGTCGTCCCTTACCTTTTCAAATGAGCTGCATTAGTTGTTTTTTTTACTTTAAAACTGACATTTGTCCTCCTTTCTTGTTGCTACAATGAAAAAAAGCATTTTGTACTGTGTTTCCTGCTACTTCTGTCCAGCTGGTGCGTAATGCTGCCTTCGAATGCACTCGGAATTCGGAGAAGATCCGACCTCCAAATCGGATTCTGACGTATTTCCTACCCGAATTCCCGTGTCAAAGCAAAATAGCGTCGAGAAGTTATTAGCCAGCAGAAGTAACGATTATGGGCCGCAGACGAGGCGACGCGACGATGGCCGGGTCAACACATGAAAAGCTTCATTGGATAATTGCACAGGAACTGAAAAGAGCTTTTAATGCTAGAAGTTATCCAACGCGTTTCCTTTATCAGCAGGTAATCCAGTCATGTAAATAATTACTTTTTAATGGCAGTAACTTGACCCCACACTGGTCTTAACAGCATGTCCTTGGATATAAATGGGGTATGACCAATAAACCGCATATAATCTGAGACAGTGCGCCAAACACCTGCTGCTGTTGTGCAAAAAAAATTAAGCCAGAACACGGATGCGGCAGCTGCGGTAGAGGGAAAATAAACTTGAGGAAATGTCATTGTGAAAAAAAACTATCTGAAGTGACAGAAACCAAATTTGTTTGGGGGGAAAAAAAAGACGATACAAAGAGAATATTATAGTTTGTCCCATCTATGAACTCGTAGCAGTTTATCGTCTACACCGCAGCACGATGCTTTGGCTTCACTTTTAGGTGCTGCAGTGCCGTCGAGTTTTCTGTGTCTGTGGGCGTGACTGATAACCGGGATCGAGGCAGCCGGATGCGCGCGTCCTCCGTCGTCGCGGGCAAAACATGGTGCGTCTTCTTTTTTTTTTTTTTTCTGCAGCCAGCACATCCTCTCTTCCCTCAGCCTCGCTCTCGACGTGCCCCGCCCTTCTCGCCCCTCACCTCCCGTTCCACCACCCACAAGCATTTCCTGCCTCCCCGCTGTCCCGGACCAACTCCCTAAATTCTCCCGATCCGTGCTCGCCGCGCGCTCCTCCGCATCCACCGCCGTATCTCAGGCCCCGAAACTGGCACCCTCCCACCCGACCCATAAATCTTCGCACACACACACATGCGCGCTGCCAAAAAATCCCAGTTGTGATAAGCCAGATTCGCCTCCAGCGCTCTGACTTGTTGCATCTGTCGAGCCGCGACTGCTTCCGATCCTGAATCGGTCTTCCATGGCAGAGTACAGCCACCCCGACTGAGCGGAGAATAAATGACGGGTGGTTCTGGGTTTTTTAGTTTTTTTTAGTTTTTTTACACACTTAACAGAAGATATTGCGCAAAAAAGGTCATTTTTATCACAGATCACTTTTGAACAGGGACGGGAAAAGTTGTTGATTCTCATAATATTTAAAGTATCAAGTGAGTATTGATGGTTGCTGACGGCGCGCTCCCCTTACACTGTAATTTCTATCATCGTGAGGACTATTGAGTGGTGCCTCAGTCATGTGGTCGGGTTGAAGGGCAAACAGATGCGAGCGGAGGGAGCCTGGAAAATGTAGAAAATAGCCCTGCTTACATCAGCAGCGCTGAGGGGAGAGATGCTGGCTAACAAGCGACTCCCATGCACGGTTTTGTTTACGCAGACGACACCCAGGTCAGAGTCTCGCCTTCTCATTACATGAAATATGCAGCGGGGGGGAAAGCGTCACGACTCGGATCCGAGCTGCTGAGCGCGGCCGGGCAGCGAGCGTCGGCGGGTCATGGTGGTGACGATGACGGTGATGATGATGATGATGGGCTACTTTAATGAAAGGGCTAGCTTTAATGCGTGTGTGCCCAGCGGGTGTAAAGTAATGATTTCCTTTTTTTTTTTAAAGGGTCATTTGAAATGACGATAACAAGGTGGCATCTGGTTTTCCACACACCAAACCAACAGGTGGCAACGCAAAACTTCTTGAGGAGCTGTAGCATTTATTTATTTATTCTTCTGCCAACAAATACAGACACAGCGGCGCTACGTCCGCGGGGCAGATGCGCGGATTGTGGTTTTAACCAGGCGGATTTGGGTCATTCAAATTCGGGTCGGGTGTGGGCTAAGTTTAGGGTTTGGGCAGCAAACAGATGTTATTACTTTTGAAAAAAATAAATACGAGAAGCTGTGAAATTCAGGATTCATATTGTCAGTCTCTGTTGCTTCAGCCGTTGTAGGCCTACCTGTTGCCGTTTCGGTAGAGCAGAAAATAAGTTTAAATAAAAAATTGTTATTTAGAACCAGCCTCATGGTTTTATGTGCGATCGGTGCGCAAAAGCGTGGAGGATCCAGGCGACTGTCTTTTTTCGTCACACTCATATATTTCTCATCAGTTACAAAAGTAAAAGCGTTGGACTGCAGCGGCGCCGCCGTCGTCCCTGCCGCTCACACGGCCTCGTCGCAAGCCGGTATTTCAACTTCTTGTCCTTTTTGAGCCGCAAACTGAAAACAATGTATTTCCACATGCTAAAAGCTGCAGAAAATGCAAAAAGAGGACGGACATCACTTTGAAAGTAAAAAAAAAGTGACGTGAGGCTCATTCGAATCGGTAACTCGGTTTGGGACGACTCGAATTGCAGACTAACCCGCTAGGTCACTCGTTACCCGGAAATAATACTTTAAGTACTCAAATGCGCTTCACCCCAATACTGGTTAAGCCAAGCAAAATAATCCGTTTTATCGTATCTTTCATTGCACCGCTGACCGCGTATAATCACGATACACAAGTGGCTGCGCATTAAAGTGATTATCAGCACTTCATTGACACGTATGGAACTATCGCGCCGATAATGACGCTTAAGCACGAGCTCTAAGAAGTATTATTTCACCTAATATTCTAAGGCGTTACTTTATGACGTGCTACCCCCAAACACTGTTCAAGGCAACTCTCGTAACTGAGCAACACGGAGAGAGAAGGGCTCTAAAAACACAAGTGAAAAAAAAACAAATAGCACCTAGGAGGCCCCGAGCTTTCGTAGAACGCTCGCTTTGGTTGGACACACAGTAGTCCGGGCAGCCTGCAGACAACATCGTATTATTTAGTGGGCTATTAAACAAGCAGGATCCAGATTATTTCGGCTCACAGGTTGTAAAGAAGTTTAATTAGGTGTCATCCAAATATGTCTCCCGATATACAGCCAATCATGTTATTGTATTAACAAATTACTAGACACATAACGTGTGCAATCCTGACTAACGTGTGTGTGTGTGTGTGTGTGTGTGATGATGGGAGTGATTCACGCGTCGCGCTCTCGCTCCGTCTGTTGCCTTTCGCCTATTTACCCCCAAATATCACAGAACATGACAGCGGCCGTTAATCCGACCATAAAAATAAAAAAAAAAAAAAAAAGCAATAAAGAAAAAAGTTACCTCACTTATGTCCGGCGCAACGACACAGAACATCCACCTGCAATTAAAAGACACTTAAGACCATAAAAAAAGATAAACCTTTAGCTGGATCAACACGGTCCAGCTGTGCTATATATTATTCCTCAAAAGGACGATAATACAAATATTACAGGAAAAACAAAAGGGGGAAAAAAAACAGCTAAAACCAGACCTAATAGAAGCGGGTTGACTGAGCAGGAATGTGACGTTTTTATAAGCGGAGCATCTATCATTTTTATAGTGTCATTAATAAAGTGTCTGGAAAGTTCTTTTGCAGGGGAGCGCATGGGCAAGATTTCTCCCTGAGACCCGAGGACCTGAGAATGAAGCTCGTGTGGAAGCGTTCTAATACCGCCTGTCAAGCGAGGCCGGTCCCCGGGGACTCGGAGAACGCTGGATAATTGAAAATAGATTAAATCCGACCTCCCGATTTCAATAAACGCATATTAATCGTGAATAGCTGGGAGTGGTGGGAGGTCCAGCTGCTTTGTTTGTTTTCTTTTATTAATAGTTTGACCGCTGTATCAGACGGCCTTTCAAAGCCTGGCGCGGTAGCCTCGAATCCCGGCCTCGGAGTGGAGGATGAGTGTTGACGAGGCAGCGATGGGTCGGAACTTCGGCTCGGGGCGATGAGCGGTGCTGAGCTAGCGGCGAGCGCCAAAGTGGTTGCCGTTTTTTTTTTCCCCCTTCAATAAACTCTACTCATTTGTGCAAAAACCATGACTAGCAAGAAGTCGCCGGCGTGAGTCATCGGACGGGGTCGGTGGAGATAAGGACTCATCACTCAAACGAGTTACTTGTCTCGCGCGATTGACTCGCGACTCGCACGCCACCAATCACCCGCGCTTGTCTTCATGTGGTCTCGCGCTTGGACCGGAGATCCGGCTGGTGTCCCGGCGCCTGCTAGCAGCCTCTCCTCCTCTCCGTGCTCCATGTGTGTGCTGTATTTTTCTGCACTGCTGAATTATTAAAGGTGTTCTCCATGTCATTACAAAGGGACAAGTATGACAAGACGACACGCCGAGCCTCAAGTCCTTTTCTGGGCCGCTGCTCTGCTTTAGTCTAGTTTATTTGGATCCCAGTTAGCTGTTACAGATGCAGCAGCTACTCTCGCTGGGGTCCATATCAGAACAGTGCATATACATACAATTACAATATCTCATCTCATTGCCTTCCGCTTATTCAGGTTACGGTTTGCGGTCGTGCTGGAGCCAATCCCAGCTGACAAGGGGCGAGCGGCGGGGTACAACCCTGGACGAGTGGCAAGCTCATCGCAGGGCCACGTGAAGGACAGACGACCACTCACACTCGCACACACACCTACGGGCAAATTAGAGGAGCCAATTAACCTCAGCATGCTTTTGGAAGGTGTGAGGAAGCCGGAGTACCCAGAGAGAACCCACGCAGACACGGGGAGAGCATGCAAACTCCACATGGAAAGATCCCAGGCCGGGAGTCGAACCTGCGACCTTCTTGCTCTGAGGCAGCAGTGCACCACCATGTCGCCCACAATTATAAGTTTTATTGTAAATATACAGTATTTTTTACACGTGACGTCATTTTTTAATTTCAAATTGATATCGCCGCTTGAAGAATATACCATTATTGTAAGAATATAAGGACCCCCCGTTGTAACACTCTAACATTCCGGTTTTGTTTTGTGTTTTTTTTTTAACAGATGACACAAATAAGCGAGGGATTTTCAGTAAGTCCATGTCGTGGCTGTTGTTTTGGCTAATATTAAGTTATCCTTAATTTATGATTCCGGTTTAATCAAATTGACAATGTAGGCACCTGTCAGGCGTTTGTACTCTAGTCTCGTCTAGTCTAGAACACAAGTTTAAACTTGGTGCATTTGCTATTGAGATGAAGCTACACTTCTGCTGAGGTGCAGAAGAAGAAGAAGACACTGGCACTGGAGCTGATAGGTGGGCAGCAAAGCTATGAACATAGTGGTGTTGGTCCAGGCTGTACGTGCTCCAGCTTCTTCAAGACTTCACTGGGTTGCTGCTTTCCAACTGCCGAGCAGTTTGCGAAAATATATCGTGCCCCCTTAATGGGTTCAATGCAGCTGGACGCGGCCACCTGAGTCTCGTCGCCGCCGGAGGTTTCCAGGTGAGGTACCATCCGTGCACAGCCCGGTCCTCGTCTGCGGCTCTCGAGCTAAGCTGGGTTAATCGCCTCGTGGCTCCCGCTCAAGACATAAGAGCAGTATCAACTGCGCTGCTCTGGCTTTTTTGGAAAGAACAAATGAGCGTATTTTCCCTGACGGCGAACTTATTCCAGACGATATATATACATATCACATGCGCTGCCAATGAGGAGGCTAATACCCTGACTTCACGTTGGCTAGCAGTGATCGCACACATCCTTAATGGAATGCGCCTAAATCCCATCACCAGTAAAATAACATCTTAAGTATGGTTTTAAATGTTAAACATTTATAATATTTTTATTTTTTTTTTATGATTTTGATTGCTAAAAAGGTATTTTGTTCTCTTTTATTTCCTTTTTATATGGAAAAGCTGGAAAACGTTACTGGAAAGCTTTCAGGATTTTGGTAACACTTAGCTGTACAATGTGTCGTTGCATCCAAGGAAAACAAATTAAAATGCTGTTATCAAGCCACAGTGGAAAAGTTCAGTTGGCCGGCTCCATTTTTCTAATAGCACGAATTTAAAACCTCCATTCTTATTTTGCTTACAGAGGCTGAATCCCAATCTCCTATGCCGGCTCGGTCGCCAACTAAGAGCCGAACCTGCGCGACGGCGACCGACCTGCGACTCGAAAATGAGCCGAGCACCAAAAAAGAAAAAAAAAAGGTGTGAGACACCTGTTGAAGCAAAAGGTTGCCCCCGACGGCGCTTGGGCCAAAAAAGCGCCCCTTTCCTTTTGGGCTCAAACAAAACGCCCCCCCGGCATTCAGCGTGGGTTTTTGGGAGGGCTTCCCCATCATAAGTTGATTTGCAGTCTTTAAAAAAAAAAAAAAAGAAAAGAAGCTTTTTTTTTCCCATTTTTGGGACGGGTTTTCGCATTTGGCTGAGCTAATTACTTGGCTCCGCAGGGGGAACAATGAGTATGCTGCATGCCACACCTGAAAGCACTCTAAAGGCTGACCTAAAACTTGGACGGCCGGGGGACGCGCTCGGGACTGCCAGCTGTGGACATGCTTTTGAAATAATGTTCTGTCCTACAGCTGACTAATATTTTGAAGGATATCCCTTACCGAAACACCGAGTCAATTGCTCAAAGTGTTTTAGCAGCGCAGCCCTCAAACAGGCAGCTGCGGAGGGGCTGCTGGCCTCCACACACACACACACACACACACACCTTAATCACTCACGCTGCTATATCGGTGGGACACCATGTTTGAAGTAAATCAGACCTCAGCCATCGTCCTTGGACATGAATTGCATAGTCGCCAGCTGAAATCCAAAACACCCCTTTGACCAGCGTATCGCAGCGCTGGCTTCACTCGAGCCGATCGAGTTTGGTTTTATGCGATGGGTGGAGCTCATTAGCTCACCGGGTTGATGTAGCCGTGTCACAAAGTCAACTGAAACTTGGTTTGATGTTTTACAGGCGGAAAAAAAAAAATTTTTTTTTTGTTTGTTTTTTTACACTTAAAAAGCATGCTAGCCTGTTTTTGATACAATACAAAACAAAACAAAACAAAAAAACAAGGGTAAATAATCACAACCTTCCAATCCCAAACCTTAAAGTTTCCTCTTCATGCAGAAACGCACTTGGGTCAACACTGACACAAACCCTTTTTTCATTTTTTTTTGTTTTTTTCCTCCTTTTTTCTGCAGCGCACTCTGGAACGGCTACCACGGCTTTGAATAATAACGTAAAGCAAAGACCTTGGATGTGTTTCAAGTCTCAAAGGACCTCACTAATATGCTTAAGTGGGGCTTTCTTTCAAGGGTAAGCCATCCATTACTCATGCCATACTCCGCAACATACTGTATATCCTCCCTCATTTTCCCCTCCCTCTTGCCTCTTTGTCCATAATCACGGAGATGTTTTGACTGGCCAAATCCCTCGCATTTCTCCCGAGCTGCGTATACAGTCAGTCATAAGGGCTCGGGCCAATCTTAAAAAGGACTTCCAGATTATGTTTCCTCCGCCCAGCAGGCAGGTTTGGACCGGGCACTAACGGTCGCCCTGTGTGAGCTGATCACAAGAGGATTGGTTTGGGTACATGGGTTCACACCTGCCGCGAAGACGCACCTTCTGGTGGTCACTCGTGGGCAGATCTCGCTCACGTGTTCTAGAAGCAAAACACACGTACACAAGGTGTCAGATTGCGAAGACCAAATGTATTGTTGTTGACAGCAAGTGGGGACAACACACTTGCCCTGCAAATAAAGCAAATGAGATGTCAAGAGGCAATAAAAAGCTTCCAAACTGAGCACAGCGCGAGAGACCTAGGCACACATCACATCACACATCACCATGACAACTGGGGACACAGAAACCTCTGCAGAGTCCCACCGAAGCTTCAGCGGAGCGCCGGAGATGGGCATTTTCAGCGATCATGTCATTAATAACTGCGACAAGCGGTTTGCCGCCCCATAAGAATCTTTCCAACAAGTCCTGCATCTACATCCTGACCTGGATCTTTCCCAGTGTTTAATCAATTGTTCTCAATGCCTAACCATGAAAAAAAAAAAACGATGTTAATCAATTAATAACTAATAATCTGCCCCTCCGTGGACCGTCATCTTATGGTGGTGGAGGGGTTTGAGTGTCCTAATGACCCCAGGAGCTATGTTGTCGGGGGCAGCAGCCCCTGGTAGGGTCTCCCATGGCAAACTGGTCTTGGGTGAAGGGTCAGACAAAGAATGGTCCATAAAGACCCATATGGGAAGATAAAGAGGACCAGTGTGCCCTGCCTGGAGGGTTACCGGGACCCCATTCTGGAGCCAGGCCCAGGGGAGGGGCCTGTCGACGAGCGGCTGGTGGCCGGGCCTTCGCCCATAGGGTCTGGTCAGGTCCAGTCCGAGGCAGAGACATGGGTCCGTCCTCCAGCAGGCCCACCACCTGCAGGAGGAACCACACGGGTCTGGTGCAGTGTGGATCGGATGCCACTGCTGCCCATGAAACCCGGACCCGGGTAAGCCGAAGAAGACGAGACCAGACCAGACGTGACTAATAATCTAGCAGCCAGACAAACAAACATGGCGGAGGTAATTTGAAGCCGGTGCCGCGCAGCTGAGCATATTCCTGCTCACACTACGGGTGTTGAGCGGGCAGCCCTTCGGTGTGGCCCAGAATGCACTTGTGCACATACTGCTGGAAGAACGCGGCGGCGTGCGGTTCGACCACCTCTGAATGTGGTCTGAGTGATCGGAACTCGGTGTGCCCTCAAATGTGTCTGGAGTGTGTTCGCCGGCCGCTTGTAATCGAATCACCCGGGATGCACGCCGGTGCCAGGTCTGAGCCGGGGAACTTTGTGGACTTTGCCAAGTGTGCACCCTTCATGTGGGAATCGCTTCATACGCCCTCCTGGCTCTCTGTTATTCCGCACTCATTTCAGTGACATATTTAAGCTGGTAATTAAGCCCGGATCAAAGCACTCTCTCTTTGGAGGTGTGTAAAAAGGTAGAGAAAAAAAAAAAAAACCCACTGTTGCACTGGAGTCTTAAAAGGGAGACCTGGCAGCTAACGTATAGCACAGCGGCGTCACGTCCCCGAAGGCAACACGGTGCATTTAGAGAGGGAGGTGAAGCGCGTTCACTGCTCAGTCTGTGTTGGAGACGTGCAATCATTTGAAAGAGGATAAGGTTGAAGCGAAGACATTACCGGAGCCACACCTTATCAAAACACGGGGCCGACCCGAGACACTGGTGCCTGAACAAACTTTCCTCGGATGAAAAGAAAAAATGACCTGTAAAAACAATATCTCGACGCAGCCGATGTTTCCCCTTTTTTTTCTCCTTAAAGTCGAAGGTATTCGCCTGTCGGGCTGGTGAAGACGCATGGCTGCACGGTGCACAGCTCACATTTTCACTGCATTTTTTTCAAACCTGGAGAGAGTTTCCGCGATTGTTTTGACCGCTCCGGCTTTAGCACCAGTTAATTTAAACGTGTCCGAACGGTCTAGAGGTTTCCAACGGAGATCCAAAAGAGGCAGCTCACCCGGGAAGTGACCAGTTCATCGCCGGCGTCACGCGAAAAACCCCAAACACAAGCATCTATGAGCCCGGCTCATGACTGATGCAAATGTGATGGAGATGCGTTTGCCCCGGGGCGAGGAACGGTTAAGCAATATCTATCAAAATGGGAATTGACGTGGAGCCTCCTCAAAAGTGCACGGACGGTAGTTTATGAGATTTGAACTTGGCATCTGTTGCTGGTCTCACGGTCTGCCTCAAAGAAGCCCCCTCCAACCCCCCGGAGCATCAAGGACACAAAATGTGCAAACAATCACTCCCTAATACTCGGGGTAAGATACGCGGAACGGGCTTCACGTAAAGCCAGGAGATTCCCGGAGGTAAGAGCGCACCGATACAAGGAAATGAACAAAATATACCGAAGGAATTCCTTTCGAATTAGAGATGGGACCGACCTGATCGCCCGCCATCATCGCGTCCCGTCACTGACGCGGTTCACTTGCCGAGCTGGCCCCGTTTTGAGCCGGGCGCTCGTTTAGTCTGATAATCCCGCGCAACCCATCTGGCTCGGAACGGCGGAGCGGATCTGCCACGCAGAAGCCTGAAGCCTGGCCCCGGTTCACGGAAAGCTGGAGTCCAGCCAGTTCCTTCCCAATACAAGACGGTGCCGCTCCGGCTATGATATGGCCTTCATGTAATCAAATTGATTGGGACAGGGAAACCCTCGAGGCATTTGCGACATGGCAGGGAGGTTAGCCTAATCGCTAATCATAACAAACCGGCGACTCCATCCGCCATGCTGGCTAATGTCTGTTCGCCGCACGGACC
>CAAKHG010021804.1:16203-31042 GCA_901007715.1 Dactylopterus volitans
GTTGTGTGTGTGTGTGTGTGTGTGTGTGTGTGTGTGTGTGTGTGTGTGTGTGTGTGTGTGTGTGTGTGTGTGTCTGTGTGTCTCTGTGTGTCTGTGTGAACACGAGCTCCCATGAGGAGCATTTTTTACAAAGATGTTTTCTTTTTTCATTGGCAGCATCTGTTTACAGTTTCTTGGGACTTTGTGATTGACACGTTGACTCACACACACGACTGCTCACACACAGACACACTCTGCTATCCTTGTGAGGACATTTTCTAACATCAAAAGATTTTGCCGCAGTGGAGGCTCCCTGAGAACTACAAACCTACGAGGTTTTTTTTTTCCTGTTCTGCGTTTGCACCACCGGGGCGCTAAGATGGTGCTTCGTAGTTAGCATAGCAGCATCAGTGCTGCAACATGACGTAGCGCCGCGGAGATGGAAAGAAGATTCAGATGGTGGTGTTTTTCATCCCATTTTCAGGCGCTAACGCAAACGGCGGCGGTGGCTCGGCCGATCCCTGCACACCTGCATCACTCTGGGTTCCTCCAAAGCTGATAAAAAACAAGCTGAAATCATGGAAAACACGGAGATGGTTCAACAGTGAGAACGGTCCTCACAAAGATAGCTGAGCAGGACACGCACACACGCAGGCAGTCACGTTTGCCTGCCTTCAGGGGACACTTATCAGGAGTCTCCTCCACCTTACGGGGACCTGGTCTCTGCCGCCACAAACCACCCTGACAAACGCAGCTGTCCCCACAACACAAGATAGACCTGAAGCACACCCACACACACACACACACGAGTGCAGAGGAACACATGTTTTGATTGGCAGATGCATTTACCCCAGATACACACACACACACACACACACACACACGCTCCATGGACCTTTGGCCTTGACAGACTGACATCACGACATACCAGACAACATATGATCCGCGCCTGTTCCGCCGTGTGTTTTTGTAGGATCCACGTACGTGTCAATCATCCCGCGCGAGCCTTTGTGTGCGCGCGCGTGTGTGTGCGCGCGCGTGTGTGTGAGTGTGTGTGTTCCCTCTTGAATTACACTGGCGTCGCGGCTGATTTATTTGGCTTCATGCCAGAAAAGATTTTTTTTTTCTGGTTTCTCCTTCTTCTTCTTCTTCTTGTTCACATCTCGCCGCAGTGACGGCGGCGTAACCGTGACGGCAGCGTAACCGTGACGGCAGCGTAACCATGACATCGTCCGCAGCTGTGTGACGCCCGTTCAACACTGGCTGCGGCATTGACGGCCGCATTTCTGCCGTCATTATTCACCAACAACCTGAAATAAAACCAATTAGCGCTGGAAGTTTGCACTCCAAATTAAAAGCTTATGGATGGCGTGCGCGTTTTAACAGCCAATCAGAGGGGAGCATCACCCAGACCGCGGAGCGACGGCGCCACACCTGGCAAATTAATTTATTTGGATGTGACATTTTCAGATGTCTTTGCGCTGATTGGCAACCCCCCGCCCCCACCTGGAACTGACCAATCACGGCCCTCCTCCTGCCCTCAGTAGCTGCCCATGCAGGTGAACTCGCACATGTTCATATACAAATATAGTGGGAGGAGCCTGTGGCCCTCGCTATGCTCAGGGTGGCGTTCGCTCAAGTCCGAGGTCCTGAACCTGCCCCCAGAACCGACCCCAAGAACCGGCCCGCGGACGTGTCTGTCACGCCCGCGGCCTCGCCAGAGCGCCACCGTGGCGTCCAGGCGGCCATGTTGATGTTCAATCTGGCGTTAAAGTCACCTCGGCAGCGGGCGCCTGCGACGGCGCCGCGTCCTCGCCCACGTCCACGTCCCTGCGCTCACATAAGCGGCGCCGACAAACATTAGCCAATGACTGACCTCGGAACGGCGTGATGGACGCCCGCGCCCACAGACCCACGTTCTCTCCGCTGTGTTCTCATCCTTCGCTAACTGCCCCAAAAAGGTTCTGCTGGAGGGAACCGGCGTCCTGTGACAGTTGCCATGGAAGTTAATCCTCACATTTTATCACACACACACACACACACACACACACACACACACACGAGGCACGGACTCACACACATACACACGCACACACACACACACAAGGCATGTACACGCGCCCACACACACACACACAACACACACACACACGGCACGTACACACACACACACACTCACATGAGCTACGTACACACACACAAGGCACTCACTCAGGTACGCACACACGAGGCACATACACACACACATACGAGGTATGTACACACACACGAGGCACGTATACACACACACAAGGCATGTACACACGCACACACACACACACACACAAGGCATGTACACACACACGAGCCACGTACACACACACACACACACACACACACACACAGGAGGCACGTACACACACACACACACACACACACAGGAGGCACGTACACACAGCGCCCGTCGATTAGCCGGCACTCTCCCATGACCCTTTGCTCCTGTCCTCACCAGGAGGTGTTGTGGGTAACGGGGCTGGCACAGCATGACTCTAATTTAATGAGGTAGAGAGGTGTGTGTGTGTGTGTGTGTGTGTGTGTGTGTGTGTGTGTGTGTGTGTGTGTGTGTGTGTGTGTGTGTTCTCTCACCAAACATTCCCATGCTGGATCAGTAATTGCTCCTTGACTGGGTTCTCTCAGTCATCTACGAGTGAGAGGATCCGGGTCTGGGTTCCTCCAGTCCTCCGTCTGATCGCCTTCTCGCGGGTTCTCGCGGGTTCTCGCGGGTTCTCGCAGGACGGCGGTGGCAGTGCATATTCATCAGCAGATGAGAAATCCCCCCTCCCCTTCCATGTTCCTGCTACACCCCATAATACTACTGCAAATAATAGCGATAATGATAATAGTGATAATGGTGATAGTCATGATGATAATGACAATAACAATCATGAAACTAACAATAATAATTATAATATTGACAATATTATAGTGATTATGATAACGATAGTAACATCAGTAATAAAGAGTGATGATAGTCATCATAATAATATGCAGCACAGGAAGTGGGAGGCGGCTTGCAGCGGCGGCGCCGCCCCCTAGTGGTCACTTTTCCTCTGTTGTCAGTTTTTTTTTTGTGTGTGTTGCGTTGCCGTGGTTGCAGTTTGGCGGCGGATGAATATGCGGTGATTAAACTGTAAGGTTTTAAC
Source organism: Dactylopterus volitans (assembly GCA_901007715.1). Taxonomy (NCBI): domain Eukaryota; kingdom Metazoa; phylum Chordata; class Actinopteri; order Syngnathiformes; family Dactylopteridae; genus Dactylopterus; species Dactylopterus volitans. The sequence goes on from CAAKHG010021804.1 coordinate 19,365, forward strand.
GCACAACCGCCGGCCAATCAGAGCGGAGGACTCACTCGGAACGCCGCAGTGTTAAAATTAGCTGGAAGAAGAAATCAGGTCTTCATCAGTCAGTCTCACTTTTAGACGAAAAGAGAAGGAAACAACACACACACACTCACACACACACACTCACTCACTCACACACAGAGCAGCGCAAACATGTAGGTGGGGTGAGGTGAGTCTTGTATTGCGTTATGTCAGATTAGCAGCTGTAGGCTTTCTTTGATGCTGACACACTCCGCTCTATCTATCCCAGGGCACTGTGCGTGCGTGTGTGTGTGTGTGTGTGTGTGTGTGTGTGTGTGTGAGTGTGTGCATGTGTGTGTGTTGTTGCACACTTATTTTATGTACTCAGCTGAGATGTTACTCGTGTTTGCAAAGAAATTCTGCTGGTGCTCGCAATGCTTCACATAGCCCAGAGTGCACGCACACACACACACACACCCCACACACACCTACCTACACACACCACACACAGAGCACTCAGTTATTTTCATCCTACCTGTGGCCCTGGTCCACGCCGCCCTGCGCTCACGCCCTGGCCGTCTTCTCTCTTTCCCGCCTTTTCCTCTCGGCAGCGATGCACCTGTTCGGTCTGAACTGGCAGCTGCAGGAGAGCGAGGGCTACGGGGCGTTCGAGAACGGCGCCGGCGGAGGAGGAGCCAGAGACACGACTCCCAACACCTTCATCATGTCCTCAGACAGCGGTGAGTTGATTCCCTCGACGCATTCTGACAGGTGAGCGGCGGCGGCGAATGCGCTCACACTACACGAACCAATCAGGAGGCGCCAAAGGCGGGGCCACATCGGCGGGATCGTACTTAAAGAACCTTCATGGATGTTTATTTGCATCAAAGTTGGAGATGCACTGCAAACCTCGAGGACGAGGCGTGAAACTCTCCAGCAGCCACCGTCTGGAGGAATGCTCTGCTCTGATTGGCCGGCGGCCCCGCTGTGTATTCATAATAGCCGGTAACCATAGAAACATCAATACTCCCAGCCGACGAGTTCACGGCCACAGAGGTGTTACCTTTGCCTTCATCATGTCCTACCATTCGGTTTGGATGTAAAAGGAGGACTATGGGTACTTGTTGTCATGACAACCGCACACTGATACCTTCACCATCACCAGGTGAACAGTTTGATTTTTATGTTGGTTATGAATCAGATGGGGGAAGCGGGATGATGAATGCCCGAGTTTCAATGGTTCCCCCTTCACATGGAGTTTTAAAGTGGACTGAATGTAGCCCAGAACCCCACCGGGTTAGCATGAGCATCACATGACACCACTAAATGAGTTAGCAACAACAGCGGAGCGAGGAAGCAGCCATGATGGACGCTCGTCATACGCTCAGTGTTACACTCGTGCTAACACTAAGCGAAAGCAAGCTAAGCTAACTCCAACAACACATGTAGATGGTGACCCTGCAGCGACCTTCAAGCGTTACTTAGCAAATGCAGCATCTGAAGCATGTAGTTCATTAAAGAGCGAATCAGGATCTGCTGTTGTTACCACGACGACCATCTGGCTCCAGTGAAAAAAGCCAAGGCTCCATCTACCACAGCAGATACGGAGATGGCTAACAAACTGCGCTAACTGTTCATATAAGTTTATGAAGTGTTTCATTTAGTGGAGTGATGATTTGTCAGGAGGTTATTTTCAGTGAAGTTTATGAGCTAACTGAGATCATGCTAACAGTTCCACATGTGCTGACATCAGTCACACACACACACACACACACACACACACTGTCCCATTGTGGGTGAAGTGACTGATACGGTGGCTGTAACACGTCTGCGCCTGCTGTCGTGCGCCAGTTAGCTTAGCTTGAACAGCTAGCCCGGCTTTTCTGCCAGCGGCTTTGAAGCTGGCTCATTAGCATGTAGCATTGTCTTTAACCGTCCTCGTTAGCATTGTTGCTTCACGTCACCAGAATCTGGGCAACCTCAGTCAACCAACCATCATCACTGATGCAAGTACTGAAACTGAGCCGTAAATGTGTGAAAAAATGACTTTATCATTAAAGTTTGCTGTTTCCATTCAAAGCAATTCAGAATATTGAATTATGAGTAAAGTACATCTGAGGCCCCCACAAGTTGTTTGAAATGTTTTTTAGTTTTTCACAGATGTCCATTTATATTTCTCTACGAGCTTCTTTGATTTATTTATAATTGTCCTCCAGGCTTTAGAACCACTGTGCAGTTAGAGAAAGGATCTTGATGCTGCTGTGGTTTTTACTTTAGATTTGTATTTGTATGTTGTATTATGCCTGCGGCGCATAGTGATGATGTCATCAACACGCTGCACAGGCTGACAGCTCATGAAGCTCATGGAAGACGAGGAAAGTGGAACAGACTCGCCTGTCTGCGTCCCAGGAACCTGCTACATTTCTGGCTGGTTCCACTGGTCCACGTCTGGTCCATATCTGGTCCATATCTGGTCCACCACTGGACAATACCAGTACCAAAACCAGTAGCAGTACAAATACAACACAATTAACAGGACCAATATCAGTTCAAAAACTAGTACCAGTAACAGTGGAAATAACAGTTCTAGTACAAACACGAATAACAATACCAGTACTAGTACAAATGCTAGTTCCACCGATATTATTACCACCAATAACATCGTCAGTGCCAGTATCAGTATCAACCATGACCTCGTCCCACAGGTCCGGTTCTTCCTGATTGGTCGAGCCTGGCGTGAACGCTGCTCTTGTCTCTGCAGGTAAAATGTTCCTGCTGGAGAACAACACCATCGATACCGGGGAGGTGGACGTGGGGAGGAGAGCCGCTCAGGACGTCCCGCCAGGTGGACCAGACACACATGCACGCACGCACGCACACACGCACACACACACGCACACACACACCCCTTTTTCAAATGGAAATAAGATACCTGGCTGTAAAATGTTGCGGTTGTTTATAATGTGGATTCCATTGTGTGAGCTGAGTGTTGAGGTGTGTGTGTGTGTGTGTGTGTGTAACGCCGGTGTGTAACGCCGGTGTGTAACGCTGGTGTGTAACCCTTCAGGTGTGTTCTGGAGGTCGCAGCTTTACATCGACCAACCACAGTTCTTGAAATTCAACATCTCGGTGCAGAGAGACGCTCTGGTCGGCGTGTACGGACGCAAAGGCCTCCCACCCTCACACACACAGGTAAACGCTCTCTCTCTCACACACACACACACACATGCACACACACAGACGCACACAGACAAATTCACGCGCACACACACAGAGGCAGCCAGCCACGCTAACACACGCTCACACCCCAACACTCACTAACACCCAACACACGCTCACACATGCTAACACCCAACACTCGCTAACACCCAAACACTCGCTAACACACAAACACACGCTAACACACAAACACACGCTAACACCCAAACACTCGCTAACACACAAACACACGCTAACACACAAACACACGCTAACACCCAAACACTCGCTAACACCCCAACACTCGCTAACACCCCAACACTCGCTAACACCCCAACACTCGCGAACACCCATTAACATCCACTCACAACGTCTAAAACACAGCAAAGATGAGTACCCACAGCTTTCCACAGAACGAAGTGGTCCACCATCAGCCCAGAACAAAGCGAGTAGAGTTGAGGGAACGTCCTGCGATCGTTCCTCCGTCGGAGCGCGCCGTCGCCCTTTGGCGAGGGTGGCGGTCAGGCTCTTTATGGACGGTTTGTTGGTAATGTCGGCGATAAGCTTCTTAGAGCTAAAGGATCCCTTTAATGAGTGCTCTTACATCTCCTGTGTGGAGAATCGCGTCTTCTATCAAGGGAGTAATCCACTTATCTGCAGCAGGCAGCTTCAGAGGATGTAACCCCAATCACAGCTCCACGCTAGCACTTAAGCTAATAGACAAGGCCTCGCGCGTCCTTGTCATCACCTAATCCGCCTAAGTTGCTATTATATCTTTGAGTGTGGATTTTCTGTCTTGCCTGTTAGTGTGTGTGTGTGTGTGTGTGTGTGTGTGTGGGCGTGCGTGTGCATGTGTGTGTGTGTGTGTGTGTGTGTGTGGGCGTGCGTGTGCATGTGTGTGTGTGCGCGCGTGTGTGCATGCGTGTGTGTGTGTGTGTGTGTGTGTGTGTTTGCGTGCGTGCGTGTGTGTGTGTGTGTGTGTTTGCGTGCGTGCGTGTGTGTGTGTTACAACAGGATGAGCTAATAACCATATTTGACGCTAAAACGAAGCTCTCGTTGCGAGATAGCCTCCTTATATTTCACATCTGCATCCATGGCGACCGGCTCGCTGCCTCCAAGTCTCTCGAGTCTCAACCGAGCCGGAAGACCTGCTTTTGTATCCTGATGCTTCTCCACTAAAGACCCTTAAATTTGATAACCTCCAAAATATTAGGGACCCCTCCCAGTGTGACCCAGTACAGTCCAACAACAGCGTCACAAACTACAGTCCCAATAACAATCATTCAAACATGTCAACACCTCTCTCACACACATTCAATCACAATCCAACATAAAACTCCTCCTGAAGGGAGAACTGATTGCAGGGCTGTTGTATTATACTCTATGGTGGACACGCGGTGGTCGTAATCTTATGGCTGATGTGTTGTATTATACTCTATGGTGGACACGCGCTGGTCGTAATCTTATGGCTGATGAGTGTATTATACTCTATGGTGGACACGCGCTGGTCGTAATCTTATGGCTGATGTGTGTATACTGTATATAGAAATAAATATATGTATATTTTCATAGAAAGAAGAATAAATCACATGGCCACAATCATTTCATGAGAAGGTGTAAAGCAGGTATTTCATTCCACCGTTATGGCCAACAGTGCACCTGGCTTATGTTTATATATTTAGATAATTGCTCCCATGCACTTGGATTCCATGTTTACATTTACATTTAACATCATAAATGCCATGTCAGGCTGATACTAATACCGACGCCTGCTGAAGAACCTTCCCTGCGGGCTTGTTCCTTCCTCTGAATGGTCTCTGGTTCTGGTTCTAGTACGACTTTGTGGAGCTGCTGGACGGCAGTCGCCTCATCACCAAAGACAAGCGGGCGCTCAGCGAGGCGGAGGCGGGACGCGCCCGGCCCGCCGCCGGACGCGACGAGGAGTCAGGGGGAGGAGCCCGACACGTGCGCTCGGTGAACGTGCACGAGGCCGGCTTCATCCAGTACCTGGACACCGGCATCTGGCATCTGGCCTTCTACAACGACGGCCGCAACACGGAGCAGGTGTCCTACAACACCATCGCCATCGGTGAGTCCCTGTGGCGCCAGCGCTGCCAGCGCGCGCGTACGTACGTGCGTGCATGTGTGCGTGTGTGTGTGTGCGTGCGTGCGTGTGTGTGTGTGTGTGTGTGAAACAATATAAAACACACACAAGTGAATGAGCAAGCAGCTTGGAGGGGAAACGGCCCGTCAGGTGGAACAGAGAGTCAAAAATGGCGTGACGGCGGCAGCCAGCGCCAGGAAAGGCAGCAGGGTAATTGGATGTTAGAACGTGTTGATTGGACCGACTGCCTGTAACTACGGCAACCAAAGCGGCCAGGCCTCTGTTTGTGTGTGTGTGTGCGTGTGCATGTGTGTGTGTCTGAAGAAGTACAGCGTCCAGCCCTCCCAATTAACCGGCGCCCTCCAACCACCTCTGTCTTCCTCCCTGAATCAGAGTCGATTATGGAGTGTCCTCAGAATTGTCATGGAAACGGCGAGTGTCTCTCCGGAATATGTCACTGTTTTCCTGGATTTCTGGGGCCCGACTGCTCTCGAGGTAAACACGCACGCGCGCACACACGCGCGCACACACAGACACACACACACACACTTAATCGCTGGGAGGTTGTTCCAGCAGTGATGGTGACTAACTGCTCAGCATCTTCCTCCTTCGATTTCCATCTTCCTCGTTCTCCCTCCATCCTTTTCCATCTTCCTCCATCTTCTTCCATCTTCTTCCATCTTCATCTTCCCCCATCTTCATCTTCCATCTTCCTCCATCTTGCATCTTCCTCCATCTCCCTTCTTCTATTCACCTTTTAGCGGCAGGATGACCTGATGCTCTTCATGTCCAACCTCAAAGAAAACAGCTCTTCCTGTGACGGTGACCTTTAAGCCCCGCCCCTAACGACCAGGGTTCAAACGCATATCTGCCATATTGTGCGTTTGCTTTCATGACACTTTATCCGCTGGTTATTATTTCTTGATTTGATTGGCTGCATCGACCCGCCCTCCGGCGATGAAGCTGAAACAGATGCATGATGGGAATTTCAAAAGAGACCATCTTACAGGTCGCGGTGTAGATCCATGTTTTCACTTTGCAGCGGTGGTATCTGATTATGATTGGATCAGTTTATCAGTGTAGATTGATGGCCCATCGAATTCTTCAGGATTCCAAAACAGCGTTGAGTCCTGTTGGAGTTTAATTAATAGAAAACACAAACAACAATCTGCTATATTTATCAGAGGAACCACCAAAGACCCCAGAACAACAATACTGCCACGATATTCAAGTCAAGACGTGATAATATCATGATACATAAGCAAGGATATGATACCATAGTATCACAATAACACGCAAAACAACGATACTCAAGTCACGATATCGTGATACATGAGTCACAACACGATAATATCACAATACAATAGCCCCACTGTACAATATTATTGCAACAAGTAAGGCATGATGTGATATTAATGCGATACTCAGGTCACACTAGGACAGTGTTGTGGTAGTTTAGGACATGCAGACTGTTGCAGTCGCACATATTGTGAAATACTTTGATTTTCATTCTTTTTTTTCCAACTGCAAATTATTTAAGTGATGAGAGAGAGTTTTCCCTTCAGTCATTTTATATGAGCAGCACTAAACAGCTGCCATCAACGCTCATTTATGTGTGTCATAAAAGATGGATATCTGGCATCTGTGCATCATCGCAGGATCACCACCCGCAGTACTCATCTGTATTTACCTGTTTTCCCACCAAGAGCAGAAACAGGTGACCAGTCATGTGACTTTCCATCACATCAAATATATGGTATATTAGATATAGCATATTATATGTATATATTACATATAGTACATTAATATATAGTAAATATAGTGAAAATGTTTTTTCAGTCAGATGTTACATTAACAGCTGTCAGCTTCATCAGGATCAGGTTATGAGTTCTTCCTGGCTGCAGTCCTGCTAGCAAACATCTGACTAACTTCTGACTAACAAATATCTAACGTCTCCTCCATCATGCTGACGAGCTCTTTGTTTTAAACCTGCCTGATTTGGCTCTGAAAGCTTCCGTGGAACTGGTGAACTCGGTTCCTTTTCTGGACTCGGGTTCGTCTGAGTGAGTCACGTCTGAGTCGGCGCCGTGGCCCCAACAAAAATGTAACATGTCCAAATCAATTATAGGTCAACCAAAATTGAAATATGTTCAACGCAGACCAATGGCCAAGTAGAACCAAAAAGTGCCAAAATTATATAACTTGAATTTATAAGAATAATATACAAATATAAAAATAGCAAGAAATGCAGCAAAGATTCAAATCGTTCAAAGACTTAGAATTAAATATTTTAAATTTCTATCGAAACAGAAATAACCAAACTGAACAAAAATGCTAAATGTGCATAAAGTATATGACTTTATACAAAATACCAAAATACAAATAATAATAATCATCATCATAATAATCATGTGCATCAAACATATCAGCCACCTAACAGTCACCAGTGTGTTTAACCGCTAGTTTATTACAATATTTAACTTATTACTTAGATTCACTAGCTGGAGTGAATCAGTGAACCGGATCATCTGAGTCCGCCGTGGTTCCGGTGAGTCGCTAACTGGCCTCGTGTACTTAGCATTAGCCAGCCGGAGGACTCTATGGATCCAGGTCCATGGAGACCTCGGACTCGTGGTTCCTGATTCAGTAGGAAGATTAACGCAGGTGATTGAGGAGCCCAGCGGCTCTAGCCAGCGCTGGTATGATAACGGTGGCGTGACATTGATCCCTGCTTGTGTGTGTGTGTGTGTGTGTGTGTGAGCAGCCGCCTGCCCGGTGCTGTGCAGCGGTAACGGCCAGTACTCCCGCGGACGCTGCCAATGCTACAGCGGCTGGAAAGGCACCGAGTGCGACGTGCCGGCCAATCAGTGCATCGACATCCACTGCGGCGGCCACGGCATCTGCATCATGGGCGCCTGCATCTGCAACACCGGCTACAAGGGAGACAACTGCGAGGAAGGTAACCACGCCGAGATCCGAGTGCCTCACCTCAGTCATCACAAATGTCTTTCAGATGTTGCGTTTCCAATATTTTCAGAGTAAACCAGCAACACAAAGGACTTGAAATGCTTTGTTAACACAGGCGGGGGGATCAGATCCAGTAAAAGGTGAATAAACGTGCTTGCGGGTCATGTGGGTGAAGGCGCATCACGGTCCTCATGTTTTAATCAGCGCAGCCTCGACAGGAACTCGCTGCGCCGCATCGCTGAAGTCTGCTCCTGCTACAGGAGCAAATGTTAATATGCATAATTAATCAAATTTATAATTTAACGCAGGAACAAAACAGAGCTTCCACTCGCTTTAATATAATTGGACAATTGCTCATCGTCTGTTGCATTTGAAAAAGCCTTTTGAGCTGCTTTCGGCGCCGCTGGCTGATGTTTGCCTCCAGTCGGCCTGCAGCCTCCTTCCTTCTCTTCTCTCCTCGAAAAACCTCAAACCGTCAGAGGCAGTCGCAGCCGAGAGGAAGCGCGGGGAGGAAGTGCAGGGAGGAAGCGCGGGGAGGAAGTGCAGGGAGGAAGTGCAGGGAGGAAGGAGAGGAAGTGCAGGGAGGAAGTGCAGGAAGGAAGCGCGGGGAGGAAGTGCAGGAAGGAAGGAGAGGAAGTGCACCATCCTAGTGAACATTTATGGAATGTCTGGAGGGGAATTCCTCTGATTTGGGAAAATTTGAAATTGACGATTCAAGTTCAAAGAGGAATTGAGTAAACTCCATAGGTCAAAGGTCAAGGTCATTGTGACATCATAAAACACATTTGTGCCCATAAGTCTCTCGATCATCTGCTGATTATGACAAAAGTTCACAGAAAAACCCAACTCAACTCTAACTCAGTTTCAATTACAAAATGGCATTTTGTATCCAAAAGGTCAAAGGTCACCAAGCATGTATCATAATTCAGCCGCTGATGATGTCATCCTATGAGACCAATGTGCAATAAGATGACATTTGATGCAGTTCATTCAAAGTCTGATCACATCGGTGATGATGGCACCTGCAGGCCGGCGATCCCAGTTCACACACGTGTGTCATTCTCTCCTGTTAACTCTCTTTCCCAGTGAATGTGGTTATTGGTGTGTGTGTGTGTGTGTGTGTGTCGGCATGTTCTCAGTCATATTTATGTACCATGTGAGTTTATCTGAGCAGCTCATGAAGCCGACGGACGTTTGGCGAATCAGCGCCGGCGTGACTTTATTTTCCCGTCGTGCACACGAGCTAAATGCTAAGTTAACTCATCGTGAACTGGTCAATACTAATCTGCTATTTGCTGACTTCACACACACACACACACACACACGCACGCACACACATACACACGCACACACGCACACACATACACAGGGGCTGACATCCATCAAGTGTGAAGAAATGCAGGTGTGCGAGTGTGTGTGTGTGTGTGTGTGTGTGTGTGTGTGTGCGTGCGCGTGCGCGTGCGCGTGCGTATGCACTCCATATACACGCTGTAATATATGTAAGAGAGATGATCAATATGGAGTCAGAGGGAGCCGTAACTAGATTAGTTTCAGATTAGTTCAATCCTCACTAATCCTTTGAGACTGTTTATTGGAGAGATTGACGGAGAGAGCGACAGACTCTGCCCCGAGTGTGTGTGTGTGTGTGCGCGCGTGCGCGCGTGCGCATGTGCGTTCTAATCCCGTTTAGAGCTGCTAAATCTGCAAATTATGTCAAATATGCCATGCAGGATTTCCATGAGAAACATCAGGCGAACCAAATGTCATGTTCATTTGTCTGTTTCATGAAGAGAAAAGAGAAGAAATAAACACGACTCACGGTTGGATTCATATCGTTCACGTGAGGCTGTTGAATGAGGCCTGGCCGCTGGTTGTCGGGCTTCTACGTCCTCCTCACCAGATCCTCCCATCCAATCAGCTTCGCTGGGAACATCTGACCATAGTTTTGGGCGGATGTTAAAACCAGGATCAACCAAGACAAGACAAAGCAGAGTTTTGAACAACTGCAACCTGCAGAGACCTGGACAGGTCACCGCAGGACACGACACGACACGTGACACGATATGACCTGATACGACATGATACCACCCGGTACAACACGTCATGATTCACGATGACACGATACGACTCAACGCCATATTACTCAGTATGACGCGATTCGACTCGACACAATAGAACATGATACGATATGACATGATATGGTACGACAGGACAAACAAATACAAGATTAGATAAATCGGTACAAAGATGATATGATACGATACCATACGATGTGATGCGATATGATATATATGATGCCATGCAATACAACAGAATACAGTGATATTTGATGTGATCGAGCGCAATAGAATGTGATCATGTGTGATACAATTTAATATGACACAACACGATGGAAAACGACAGAATGTGGTATGATATGATACAGTATTATGATATGCTAGACTGAGGGCTATGATAGATATGATAGAGTCACGCATATGATAGATATGATAGAGCGACACGTAAGAGATATGATACATGTGATAGATATGATAGAGCAACGCGTATGATAGATATGGTAGATGATAGAGCGATGCGTATGATAAATATGATAAGAGCGACGCGTAAGAGATATGATACATGTGATAGATATGATAGATGGTAGAGCAACGCACTTGATAGAGCGACGTGTATGATAGATATGAAAGAGTGACACATATAATAGATATGATAGGTACGATAGAGCGACGAATCTGATAGATATCATGGGTATATGGATGGTATAATAGATATGATAGACATGATAAAGCGACACATATGATAGATATGATAGAGCGACAGGTCTGATATATATAATAGATATATGTGATAGATATGAAAGAGCGACGCGTATGAGATCATACATGTGATGGATATGATAGATATGAAAGAGCGACACATATAATTGATATGATAGATCGACAGATGATCGATATGACAGAGCGATGCGTAAGAGATATGATACGATAGATATGAAAGAGCGATGCATATAGTAGATTTGATAAAACGACACATATGATAAATATGATAGAGCGACGCATCTGATAGATATAGATATGATGGATATGACAGAGCGCAGCGTATAATAGATATGATAGACACGATAAAGCGACACATATGATAAATATGATAGAGCTACGGGTTTGATAGCTGTACTAGATATATATGATAGATATGACAGAGCGACGCGTACGAGATATGATACATATGATAGATATGATAGAGCGACGCCTACGAGATATGATGCATATGATAGAGCGACGCCTACGAGATATGATGCATATGATGGATATGACAGAGCGACGCCTACGAGATATGATGCATATGATGGATATGACAGAGCGACGGGTCTGATAGCTGTACTAGATATATATGATGGATATGACAGAGCGAGGTGTTCAGC
>CAAKHG010021807.1:0-11321 GCA_901007715.1 Dactylopterus volitans
AATCATGAAAATAAAAGATAAACTCCTATAGAATTTACCTGTTAGTTTCAGGAGAGTTACCTATTTTTGCAGATAACGGTTTATTTGTCTAACTTTTGTGGACAGGTCTCAAGAAACAATCCAGTGGATGATAGTGTGTTGACTTAGATTATTTTCTGCATCCACTTTTTTTTAAACAGTCTTAAACATTGAGCACTTTCATACATTTTAACTTAAGAAATACACAAAGCTAGGAGATATAAGACATGATTATGATAAACTACCCCTTTAACTAAATGTGGAAACCTGATCAAAATCCTGGGATTCTTTTTGATCAGATTACCAAAAAATCTATTTTCAAGACGGGCAGAATTTCTCCAACCAGAAGGTTGTGCTTTTGCCAGTGTGTTTGTTTTGAAAGTTATCGTAAAATAAGGAATTTTGTTTTAAATTAAACTACAGTAGAAAGCTGCATGACTCCAAATCATGTCCTGTTTTAAGGGTCGAGGAATGTAAACATCAGATAGATTTAAGGTTAGAAGCATCTTTGTCATGTGCTGAGCTGTGTGGCCTCGGTGGAGATCTGAGCTCTGTGAGTGCTTCTGGTCGGGTACTTTAACTAAAAAGGACGAGCAATCAGTTCATTTTCAAAGTTGTTGCAGATTAATTTTGTATGACAAAAAATGTAAATGAATTGATCATCTCAGCTGTGGAACTAGAAGACGAGTCTGTGCCGCCATGTGTTTCCTTCAGTGGTGGGTCTGGACATCCAAGATGAGATGGGCCGCCACGAGGTCGGTCACATAGACAACTCGATGAAGATTCCTCTCAACCAGGGAGCCGGCTGCCGCTTTGAAGGAGAGTTCACCATCAACAAAGTAAATCGTCACCACACACCACACACCGCACACACACGCACACACACGCACACACTGGAGGAGTATAACTTCCTCACTGACTGCAGGAATTATTGGCTTTGTGTCTGATTGGATACAGACAACAGAGCTTTTTTTTTTTTTATTTGAGCAATTATGGCATGATGGAGCGGATAAGACATGTCGTGGGACATGTTCTTGGACTGAAATGTATTTTTATTTGTTGTGAGACAAATAAGAGACAGACCCCTGTGTGAGACCAGCAGACGGGTCATAATCAAGTTATGTTAAATGGGCTCTGCTACAGTTTCTAGAGTCCTTAGAAAAAGAAAAAGAAAAAAAAAAGAATGCCTGTTTGTCCCACAACTTTCTTGTGCGTCAGTCTTTCCACTGCGCTTTGAATGATTAACCCAGCAGTTGGACATTTAGCACTGTTGCGCGTGGAATAATTGGAAATATGTGCAACTTGTGAAGTGGGTAGGTTTGTCTTCCGGAGGGACGAGAAACATTAAGTTTCCAAGCGGCCGTGTGCGTGTGTTCAGATGTGGTCATTAGTGAACCAAATGTGTTGCATGTGTTTGTGATGTTACTGACACAAACCCACTTAGCTTCGTGTGTGTGTGCGTCTCGCTCGCTCGCTCACTCGCTCGCTCTCGCTCTCGCTCTCGCTCTCTTCAGGTGCCAGGAAACTTCCATGTGTCAACACACAGTGCTACAGCCCAGCCACAGAACCCTGACATGACCCACACCATCCACAAGTTAGCCTTTGGAGCAAACCTTCAGGTGGGGCGGGGGGGATACACACTTGGACTGCAACACGCGCACACACTCTCCAGAGAATAGTCGAGTCGTACCCAATCTAAGGTGTATTTTTTTTCTCTCTCCTCACAAAGGTACAAAAAGTCCAAGGTGCCTTTAATGCCTTAGGGGGCGCCGACAAGATGGCTTCTAATCGTACGTATTACTGTTAAGTGCCTGGGATTCGCCGATCAGTCAGACGCAGACTGGAACCAGCCGCTTTTTGGCTCGATCAGCCAGATACACAGTAGTTCTCAATATATCTGATTCTGTGCCATCATATCTACACGCACTCGCAGCGTGCTGGCTCATGCGATGCATGCTAGCATGTCATCTGCATAGACGCTCTTCACTGCAAGTGAGGCCAAAAATTAGTTTGTTAATTCAAAACTCAGAATTGGCCTATAATTCTGCAAGTGCATCTCTGTTACGTGACATTTATGTAATGCTGCCGATGAGAATGGAACTGGACTTGAGAATGGAAACTTGATTCGTCTGATGCTCCGTGGAGTTGCATCATTTACAGATCTGCTTTTCTATTTTTGGACACTAAAAAAAAATACTACCACTAATGTTAACTGTATTTCCTTTGCAGCTCTGGCCTCACACGACTACATACTGAAGATCGTTCCAACAGTTTACGAAGACTTGTCAGGCAAACAGAGGTTCTCCTACCAGTACACAGTAGCCAATAAGGTGCTTTATTCCTGCCACTCTGGCTCGTGTCTGCTTCTTGCCTGTTAGGTCATGCCTGTGTGTCATATGTTTACGCTGCTCAGCATATGGCCCTTGGCGTGTGTCGCCAGGTTAACGTGTGCACTCACCTGACAGGGAAAGCTCACTCCGAGTGACTGGAAGCGCTCCCTAAATGTCAACAGACCATAAACGCACTTCTTAGAAATGTGTTGACTGACAGCTGGGATTCAAGTTTCGAGTAATAACAGTGCAGGTCAGCTGTGAACAGGCAGACTGATGGCCCGAGGAAAACAAAAGCTCCCCAAATCTCATGGCCAAAATATAAACGCTGTCTTGGTCTGTAAGCTGAAGCGACTGTCGCCACCTCTGTCTTCACGTTAAATACATTTGTTTCACGGGAAGGGGTGGAGGATGAAGTGTTGGAGAAATGTCTAAAAAGTCCATTATGGTTGTGTCATCACATAACGAAAAACTCACAGCGTGCTGTAGCCTCCTCTAGCTTACTTCATTGGACTTTGATTGAGCCAAGATTCATTTTTTATGACTCATTTAGGACTTTTGAGCCCGTTTATCTAAAACTAATTCTGTGATGACTCATAAACACGCCCACCCGAACTAAAGAAAAGATAAAATTACAGATTGCATGAAATGAACTTATAAACATGAAGGTTTAAACTGTTTTATGGTTGTTTTGTTTTTGGGTTGTTGTTTTTTTTTGCCTAGTGCAGCTCCAAAACATGTTGAAATGTATAACACACACTCAAACACACGCTCTGTTCCATGCAGGAATACGTTGCTTACAGCCACACAGGCAGGATCATCCCGGCCATCTGGTTCCGATACGACCTCAGTCCAATCACGGTCAAGTACACAGAGAGGAGACAGCCCTTGTACCGCTTCATCACAACAGTGAGTCAATTCTACCTTGATTGCAGCCAGGATTGAAATCTTGGTATAAACACACAGAGCCCGATGTGGAACTGGAACCGATTAGCTTTGAGCTATTAACTGAATCGCTACTTTGGTCATCAGTAAATCAATTTGAATAATTTATCCAAATTAAAAGGTTGAAATTCTCTGATTCCTGCTTCTTAAATGCAGATATTTTTCTGGTTTTCTGGTAACTGAAGACATTTGAGGATGTCCGATGGGCTTCAGGAAACACTGATCTCCATTTCTCCACATTTCTGACATTTTGAAGACCAAACAACTAATTAATTGAGAAAATAATAGAAAAGAATATTGCAGCCCTAAAGAAAGTGCTTAACTAAGGTAATTCAATTGAAATTGAAGACCTTTCACGGATTTATATTTTTCCATTAGAACATTAAAAATGACACTTAGTAATGTGAAAAGGCAGCGTTATCACAAACCCCAGCAGTCGCCTTCAGTGCTGTGTAGCACTTTAGTGTCTTTTATCAAAGTTTTTCCACAATAATTTTTTTCTTACGTATTTTCCCCTATTTGGCTTCTCCAAAGGTCGTTTGAGTTTGACTGTGGTCCTCCACCCCCACCTGACCCAGTTGGGAAAGGAATTTTCGTCTCGTACCACCTCATCATGAACACTTCCTGCTGACTGATAATGCAGTCAGGATTAAATTGGCTGCTTAGCTGAGCTAAACCATTATTTGTCTTCCTCGTTGTTTAAGTTCAGTATGACTTCAAGGCACACAGGGAGATGACTGTGCTTATAGAGTGATTATGAGTCAGGGCTCAAGATTGTGAGTCAAGTCGAGCTCTGCTGGATTCCAGGGCACGCTGAGTTGTCAGAGAATTGCGTTGCAGCGATTACGTGTGATTAAAGCCAGCTGATTCTCCAGTGCTCACCACCATTAAAATGAGCATCAAAGCCTTTAAGTCTGACAGGTTTTAATTTGTTTTTTTTTCTGCAGATCTGCGCCATCGTTGGAGGGACGTTCACAGTTGCAGGCATCATTGACTCCTGTATATTCACCGCTTCTGAGGCCTGGAAGAAGATTCAGATCGGGAAAATGTCCTGAGGACCCCTCTCCTCTCCCCTTCTCCCACGTCTTATTTATAAGTGCAAAGTTCCTAGCCTGGTAGCTAAATCTAATCCTGCTTGAAACCACTTCCTTGTTTGAGATTGTATCACCGTGACCAATGAAGTGGCTCCAGCTCTGGATCTAACTACCAGGCTACACAGCTGCGTCGCAGTAACTGAGGCCATCGCGTCCACTTCCTCTGTCTCCAGTGAGGTGAGGGAAGCGCTTGTGTTACTGCGAGTCGAAAGTCCTGTGCATCAGCGTTAAACCAGCACAGGAGTTTGTAGGCTGCAATTTTTAGAATGAAGTAAAAAACAAACAAACAGATAAATAAATAGATCTGGTCTTTTGTACTGATATTCAACATTTTGAAATTGAATCATAGCAACAAAAAAAAAACAAAAAAAACCTCCACACGTTGAAACTGTGTCATAATAGGTTAAAATAAATGGCATGAGCAATTTTCTTGGTCAGCCACTGTGTGGGTCCTTACAGCGGGGTTCTATCAGGGCATCGCGTTCTGGCTCGTGACGCGGTTCTGTTCCGTCCTCCACCAGAGATGTTCCAGGTGCACAGCGATGTATCTGTTTATTTTGCAGACTTGTTGATTCGGTGGCGTCTCTGATTTTGTACTTCTAATGGGGAAAACTAGGCTACATATGACGGTTACATACAATAGCTTCTTTTTGTCATGAGTTTTTACTGCCTTCATTATTTCCCACTTTATTGCGCCATAGCCTGCAGACAAAGATGATAGATAAGTCCAGTTATATGATGGTGTGTTTTTTCCCCCCCTCTTTTCAAATTAGAACTTATCAACAACAAAGAATATGAGCTCTGACCCGGTGCCGCTGTCATTGATGTTATCTCCCTGATGTGATAAGGCTCGAGCATCTGCCAGAGAACGGTGACAGCTGCTCTTTGACTTTGAGCTTGACTCCTCTGAGCAGCGAGACACAAATTCAGTCAAAAACCTATGAGATATTTCTTGGTGGCCTCTGACACGCACTGTCATGGAATTTAAGTAATTTCCAGGGGTGGCTGCATTCTGCTCCAGCGGCGGCATCGCAGACAGCGCCAGACCTGCGGGATCCTGGGAAAACTGAACTGTGTGCGTTTCCTTATTTTATTCTGGAAAAGGGAATGATGATACAAGGCGTTTGGGTTCATAGACCTGCACTGTGACAC
The DNA here is from genome assembly GCA_901007715.1 of Dactylopterus volitans. NCBI lineage: Eukaryota > Metazoa > Chordata > Actinopteri > Syngnathiformes > Dactylopteridae > Dactylopterus > Dactylopterus volitans. The sequence goes on from CAAKHG010021807.1 coordinate 5,540, forward strand.
ATACGTGTTCCTGTTACTTACAGTCTATGGAAATGTTCGGCATGCGTGGCAAGATTTTTTTTTTTTTTTAATTTTCAGCACATCTCCTGTCTCATCTCCAGTGTTCTAAATCTATGCCTTCAGGGTTTCCGCTCCACCTCAGAATTATCTTCTAGTCTGTAGTTCATCAGTGGCTGCCACTAAAACCAGTATAAATACAATCAGTTTAAATTCCATATTTTTAGATTCAGGGTTGAGAGATTTTCTTAATAAAGTGAACTTTTTATACCAAATACTTTGTCAGTGCCATTAAATAGTACGTTATCCCTCTTGAAAAGATTAAATCTTTCAGTGATAGAAAATGTAGTGAATTGTTTTGGGGGGGTTTTCTACATGGCAGGTGAATGTTTTTTTGTTGTTTTTTTTAATGAAGTTTATTCTGTGTAAAGTTTGGATTTTTTTCCTCTTGGGTCATTTGTCTTTCGTTTTTTTTAAGTGATGTTAAAACATTGTTCAAGGACAGTCCAAATCACACACCCTCGGAACTTGTCTTTTTACTCTGAAGGTTGTCTATATGCTGATCTATTTCAATCCGCTCTGTAATTCAGTGTGTGTTCCTCAAGTAAAGGTGCCATAGAAGATACCGCTGTGTCCATGTTGCTGTTATTTCCACGAGCTCAGTTTTAGGATTGTTGTGACTTTTGGGAAGATGTAGGCTGATTTCATAATAAAAAACTTTGCAGCTCAGTGATGGTGCCCAGGTTTAAAACACTCATTCTAATCGAACGTTGCCAGTTGTTTTCACACCTCACGCCGACCGCTTGTGAATACATGCTCACCCTTTTCAGTTATTCTTAGAACCAGAAGACAAGACCTTAGCTCCTGATGTTGTAACATTAGCATGAGCCGGGTGTTTGTGTGAGTGTGTGTGTGTGCACGAGACAGAGAGAGAGAGAGAGAGAGATGTGGACTTTGCACCCAGACATTGCTCATTTCTCTCAGCTGGCAGACAGAGCCAGCACCGTGCAGGCTGTCATTTGTGATGTGAGCATGCAAGCGAGTGTTCAGCTGTCATCATGCATGCGTCCAGCTCTGATAAGAGGTGCTTAGTGTGACTCACTCCTTTATTCCTTCGCCATCCCTCCTTACCTCCGGCACTTATCCTTTGTGACACATATTCCAAGTGTCTCCACCTCCACTAAATGACATACCTCCACAAATACCTGCTCATTTCATTGCCTCATCCATTGAATGGGTGAGTGGTGAGCTACAAGCTCACCACTCATGTCATAATTTACCATTTGCCACAGAGGAATTTGCACTAATCTAACGTCATGGTGAGAACGGAGAGAGAAGCAAGAAGATAAATTTCTTTATTTCTTCCCATATGAGTCATAATTTGTACAAATGAAGGAAGAATACTCTGAGTATAAAAGATAAAAAACATGAATTCATGAAGAAAATACATTTTTGTCATAATGCTGCCACCCAGTGGCTGGTTAGAGAAACGTTGGGCACATAGAGATCAGTCCATTTATCTTGCAGCATAGAGAGAAACCAGGGATGCTGAGATGAAGAAGTCAGTTCAGGTTTTAGGAATTTATTGATGATATAAAATCACGGAAATTTTAACAAAAGCCTCGGCACTTCCCTCGGCCTGAACTGTCCTTTACCCTTTACTTTCTTCTGGGCTGCATCTCAAGTAAGATTACACATTAGAGGAGGCCAGGCAGGGGGCGTTTGATGAAGAGAAGAAATCGCAAAAGCCGTCTTCGGACAGGTGTCCATACTCGTTGTTGTAGAAGGTCTGTCCTGACAGCTGGCTGAAGAAGTTTGCGCAGGGTCTGGAGCTGATGGCGCCGCTGCTGCGAACCAGGGAGCCGTGGGAGGCCGTCAGAGGCTCTGTGCTGCTGGTGCTGCTCATGCGACTGTAGATGGAGCAAAAAGCAGCGCTCAGCGTCAGCGTCAGCCCCTGACATTTAAATACAACAGAGGACGCAGTTTCGCACAAGCTGGACTATACCGGTGGGTGTAGTAGGGGGGGGTCATTGCTGAGTTAATGTGAATGAGGGCCAATAAAAAGCACGGACATGAGACTCACTGTTACACATACGCACATTCGTTCACTTTCGTTAAAATAATGTTTAACACTTAACGCTAGGATGGGTAAGAAAAAAAATGAAGGAATAAGGCGCCCTTTAAAATTGCTCTGGGTCTTTCAGCGTTGGTTAAGCTCCTTGAGGTGAACACCCTGCTTCCGACATTTCAGGCTGAACTATGCAGTATTGAAACACTTGATAAACAACTGAGTATCCGATTGTTGTGCAGTGTTATAACATGGCCGACACTCTTTCCGGGTGTCGTCCCTCACGCTTTGCTTTGCTGCATGCACGAGTGAGTCGCTGGATAAACGCGTCTTCTTCCTCACAGCTGACTGCTACGCTGGGCATGTTGCTGTGTTTAAGTGGCTCACCCTGTCACCTTCCCGCCGCCTGAATCAAGAGTGGTGATGCTCACTTCCTTTCCAGATCCAGTTCGACTGCACGTGCATTAAGGCAGCGAGTGATTCAGCTAAACGTGCATCTCATCCAAGGAGGAATTAAAGCATTTGGATTCTGAAACATTTCTTTGTGGATAATAACCGGAACAGATGTCAAAAACTGTTGCTAAATGCCTGGCTATAAATCACTTATGTGTCACTCTTACTTTCTTTCACACACTCATATGGAACATAGATTTTGTGTAGTGAACCTTTTAGAGACGCCCCCCCTGGGCTTGTGCTCGATTCTCTCAAATTCCTCCGAGGCCAGAACCATCCCGCTGTCCGTCTGGTTATCCTGAGGAGAGACAGTATGTCAGTGTGTGCAACTGTGTGCTTTCAAATGACCTCACTGCTATGTGGGGCTTTAGTGGCAGCCACTGATGAGCAGCACCCATTATATTCGGTTATTTATCCGGGAAGAACTTTCTTTGATGAAAAATGTCACCACCCAGTTACCACTGCGAGCAGTTGATTTGGAGATAAGGAGCTTACTTGAGGCGCCTTCTGTGCGTGCATCTCCAGGGGCAACTCTTCAAATGTCTTCACTCTGGGCTGGCACATTTTTGAAGGTCCCACAAACACACAGCCGGCGAAGGGCACGCAGTTATAATACCTGAGTCAACAGGCATATAAAAGATCGTCAGATGCCGGAGATAATGACCAAATGTAAGACAGCTAGGAGAAATAAAACCAGACCGGTATGGAAACTGGTATGGAAACTCAACATAATATGATGACGTACATTTCCCCTACAAGCTCCATGCGATATTTCCTGAGGAAAATGTGCACATACTCCAAAATTTAATGGCTTATCCCTTCACCGATTATAAGCGCCACCCCTCCACCAAGTTTCATGGAAAACAGTCCAACATCTTTTTTTTTTCTTTTTTTTTTGCAGTCGAGCTGACAAACCCTCAGAGAGCGCAGACCTCCTCCAATACCAGCATCAAACAGGCAGGGTTTAATTTTATGTTGTTAATTACTTTTATTAAGTTTAGTGGATGGGCCCCAGAATGTAACCTTGGGCTGAGCTGAGGCCCTCCTGCAAGTTCGGTGAATTTTGGCACGGTAGTTTTGGCCTAATCCCGCCAACAAATAAGCAGATGCAGGTGAGCACAGAACTATGGAGGCTGTGGAGGGTCGTCGCTGATGTCAGTAAAGATGAAGTAATTAGTCCAACAATGGCAGAACGGTTCACTCCTTTGAGAATACTAACGATGACAAATGATGTTTATTTGGCGCCTCCCCTCCCTCTTTGCTCCCCCCTGCACGCGGAGCAGTGGTGGCTGACAGGTCTACAGGCTTTGCGTCATTAGTTGCGTTAGCTTCATTAGCCTCATCAGCGTCCTCTAATGAAGGCAGCTGAGTGCATCACTGAGAGGAAAAAACATAAAAATAAAGAAAAAATAAACGCCTGACAAAAAAATGCCGTCATTCAGTGGTTCATGCTACGTCTCTGCTGAATCACCAGCCTCGTCCAACTCTGAGAATGACGACCTGGAAGCTGCTGCTCCTCCTACGGGAGCTCCCGGCCTGTCGCCACTGACACCATATGACCTCGCTGCTTGTCTGTGGTGACATCATGACCCATGATATCGCCCATCAGTCAGGCTGTAAACCTATGTCATGTCATCGGGGGTGCTCAGTGTCGCAGATCTTCGATAATCTACATGTTGTTTTTTTTACACTTTTCTTACTAATATAGCTATCGTTGTTGTTATCTCTGTGTTTGATAGAGACAGAAAGATTAGACTGTAATTAGCTGTAGTTTTGCAATGCCAACAGGACACAATTAGCATCAGAGCAGACAGTCGTCTCACCCTGTTTAAGTTTTAGCTTTAGTTTCCAAATGATGAGAGAGAAAGAGAAGGAGAGAGAGACAGAGGAAGAGAGAAAGACCAAGATGGCTGAGTACCTGGTTGGCAGAGTGTTGCATGCTAGTCTCAGCTCCTCTTCAGATGGAGGGCGTGAAGAGGCCTGCGAGAAACCATCATCCTCAGAACTCTGTGAGCGGTTCAGAGGAATGTAGTCCCTCCCATCCTGAAGGGGGCGTGATTTGAGATTAAATCAAGAACGGAACACGTGTCACACGGTCTGGCAATCCAGAACAAAAGTCTCCAGCAGCGAGCTTACAGGCAGGCTGTTATCCTGAAGCAGGTCTCCCAGGATCTGCACCAGGGCGGGGAAGGTTGGCCTCTCTTTGGGCTCGCCCTGCCAGCACGCCAACATGATGCCATATCTACCAGCAGAGGGCAGCACAGTCGGGAAAATGATGACAATGAACTCTTGAAGGACCTGACACGTCCATCTAACTGCAAATTTAGTCCACTAAAATTACAAAAGAGAGCCTAGATTTACATTTCTGGGGAGGCGGTCTCCGGCGATCTCATTCTGACTCCGTCTTTCAAGCGTTTGCAAAACTCCTCGTCAATCTGCACCCCCGGGTACGGAGACGCGCCTGAGCCCGGACAAAAGGAGTAGGAGGCATGATGGGGATAGGAAACACAAGTTGTTGTGTGCTTGAAATAAAGCAATGAATATTTACTCTGCTTCTCAAGTTTAACAAAGAATTAAGTCCACGTCAATCCTCTTGGCATTAGATGGTTTGGATTTCCGTACAAATGCGTTCATGATTTATTCCATTTTTTTTTTTTTTTTACCCAGTGAAAAGATTTCCCACAGCAGCACTCCAAAAGACCACACGTCACTCTGGCTGGTGTACACTTTGTCAAAGATGCTCTCTGGAGCCATCCACTTTAAAGGCAGTCGAGCCTGAGAGATCATCACAACAATTCGCACAGTGAAGTCACATAAACAGCTGAATTTTTATGTTTCGAGCTCTGAAGATGTTGTTTTTCCCGGAGCGGCGTAACTGAGATGGATAACACGCTCAAAAACACGGGGTGCAAATGCTGCACTTACGTTGCCCTTCCTGACGTAGTCGGGGTCTTTGTATATGTCTCTGGCCAGACCGAAGTCGCAGATCTTCACAATGTTGTTCTCTGACAGGAGAATGTTCCGGGCTGCCAGGTCTCTGTGGATACACTGCAGATACACACACATACATCATGACCCCGCCGACAGGTGTGTGTCCGTGCACGCGCCAAATGCTTGCATGTTTACATTTACTGTCGCCGCATTGTTTTCTCTGATGATTAAATAAAAAAACATTTATAATTTGGGGTAAGTAAATTATAGTGTGCGCGTGCGTGCGTGTGTTGCTGAACGTGTGTGTGCATGTGTGCACATATACAATATATA
>CAAKHG010021807.1:11341-21548 GCA_901007715.1 Dactylopterus volitans
ACACTGTCCATCACTCTTAATGCCAATGTGTGTGTGTGTGTGTGTGTGTGTGTGTGTGTGTGTGTGTGCGTGCGTGCCAGTTTGTAACTGGGACTGGACTGTGTCTCTTCCAGATTGGGTTTTGTTAAATCGTGGCAGAAGATCTGGCATCACTCACCAGGCTGTTAAGTAAACGTACGTAGGACAAGTTTAGAGGAACCATTTAAAGAGTCTTAGAGTCTTTAAGAGTCTTAAGAGTCTGATCGCTAATTTTCAGGAGGAGCTGAAGCTGCTTTAGCTCACATCTAAAAATTTGTATAGTTACCAGTGGTCTCCTTCAAATGACATTGCTGAATTGACAAAGAGCGGCGTATTGCAAAGCCTAATGAGCCGAGGCCCTAATCTTGTGCCACTGAAGCTGACGAGTCACAGATGTTCTAATTATCGTTGCCGTGCCGATAATGAACCTTTCTGGAGGCCAGGAACTCCATCCCACGAGCCACTTGGAAACTGTAGCAAATCAAATCCTCTATTGTCAAAGGGGTTTTCCACAGGTCCTCCACTGCAGAGCACAAAAGAGAAGCATGACAGCTACATTTTTCACATGATGGTGTGTCAAGAGATATTCTCTTCCGATTCACAACGGGGTCTCACATTTCTCCACGGCGGGTTTCTGATTGGACGGTGGAGTCTGGGGACTGATGGAGGACGGAGATGGTGTGTGACGCGCTCTTTGGTCTATCTGACCAGCCTCGATCATCCGTCTCACTTGGCTCTGAGTTTTCGGAGAGCGATCCTATGTGGGGAGAATCAGTCAGTGCAAAGTCAGTATCCATGATTTTTTTTTAAGTCTGTATGGAGTTTTTTTCATATTTATACAGGAAAAGTGTCAGAAATTACTGATCTAATGCTAAAGTGTGGGATTAGTTTTGATACCCTGTATGGAAGGAAGAACTCTCTCTTGGCTCGCAGGAAGTTGGACAGATTCCCATACTTGCAGTATTCCACGATCACCATCAGTGGACCTGCAGATGCACACAGTCACATCTCTATAAAGTTTTGGTGAAAGCAAAGTCGCTGTCAGTAAAAATTCCGTCCCTGCCATAAAATTCTGGCCAGTAATCAATCTTCCATCAGTCACTGTGGTGCTGCCCTTTAAAAATCCCCGCCGGAGATATTTGCCCGTAAAACATTGTGCAGAAACTGAAGAGTGTGGACAAAATAATGTGAAAAACGTCACTCTGAAATAGCTATCGGACAACTAGCAGGTCTTCGTTAAGACTACATCATCCGTTTCCAAAAAGGAGGGCGGGGGGGATAAAAATGTAATATTTGACAAAGCAGATTTCAGTGCACACTGTATCGTTTTTCATGAGGTGTGTTCATTATTTCATCCACATGGTTCCATACCTCTTGCGAGTTCTCTCTACGGAATTAAAGAGGGAGGAGTTAACTACCATGTCCTGTAACTACCACGCGCATCCATTTGCGGTTAGAGAGCAACACGGTTTAACGGCTGAACTTCAAATCGGACCCCCCCCAACCCCGCCCACTCCCGCCCCCAACAGACAAACAAACACGCCCGCGCATACACAAATATACATGGACAAAACTTGTGACATACACATACTAAGTGTACTCACCGTTGGGTTTGGTGCAGGCGCCCAGCAGGTTCACCACATTCAGGTGGTTGCCAATGTGAATCAGAATCTTTAACTCCGACATCAAGGCCTTGTGCTCGCTGGCTGTGGCTCCCTCTGACAAGCACAAGGAAATGGACGCGTAAAACACGTTTCACAACAACCAAATCATGCCGCTTGTAACGCACGCTGCTCTGCACTGACATTGACTGCGTTGTATCAGCAGACATCAAGCTGACACTTAACAGCTCGGAAGCCGACTTAGACACGTGAAGCCCACACACACGCAGGGCGAGTACACACTCATTGATAAACCTCACCCTTTAGCATCTTCACAGCCACTGTGTCCAGACTCGTGCTCTTGCTGGTGCTGTAGATTGATGCCTCAATCACTTTTCCGAAGGCGCCATGGCCTAAAACCTTGCCTGTGTCAGAGGAGAGGACACGCAAAGATGGAATATTCATACTCAGTGATACATGCAGGCTCGGTTTCAGTGTCATGGAGGCGGCAGCTACGGTCGGCAGACGTTGAAAAGTGCAAATGCGTCTGGCTCCTTTTTTAGGCAAGGGGGAGAAATTAAAATCTCAGTTGCGGCATTTGGAAACAACATGGTTCCATAAGTTGCAGGCGTGGAACAGATGCTTTCCCTTGAGGTGCTTTTAAAATGCCGTGCTGGAAATGAGCACATATTTAACATCAGCACTTGACTTGGCAAATCTCTCCCCCGCTGGCTGGAATCCAGACTCATTCCATTTAGGGTTGTGGAAAATGGAAAACTAATTCAGTTTCAATCATCTAATCACTCTCACGCTCGCCTGCATATTCCCTCACACACCCGTCTTTCCCCTCTCTCCCATTCACTCATTTATCCCATCATCCATCCATCCATCCGCTTCTCCCGCCGGTTCCTCACCCAGCCTGAGCCTGTCTCGAGAGATTTCCCACTGTGAGGAGTCGTAGGGCAGATATTCACACTGCTCATCCAGGGGCACCTCCCCAGGGTCCATGATGATGGACAGATAGCCTGTCTTTATGTCTGCCGGGTTAATCTGAGGTACAAAGAGCGAAGAGCAGATGAAAACACAGGAGGTGGAAGGTCAAACCGAGCAATGTAGAGGTGAGCCATGAATGATGACAGAGCTGGTGGAAATACAGCAACAACAGTGAAACACAAACGCCGTACGAGGAGGAGGAAAGAAAAAGGCTGCGAGTAAAACTAAAATTTGACAGCGATAATGCGAGCAAGTGACTCCTGCAGTATGTATTATTACCTCCACTGCAGGGATCATGTTTCCACCCACGTCTGTCTGCAGGATTAAGCATAAACTACGAGGCCATTTTTCGTGAAACGCAGCAAAGTGGCATGCAGGTCATGGAAGGAAGAATCCATGGAATTCTGGGTCAGATCCAGACATTTTCCTTCAATTCCCTGGAAATATTACATGGTCTTCGGTGGAGAGGTATGTGTTCAAGAGTCCTCCTCTAATATAACATGTAATTTTGGCAATTTCGTTGTTTTATAAGGTTTCCAAAGGCATGGGAGCGTTTTTGCCATACTTCAAATGAAAGCCCCCTAAACCTCACTATAAGGAAACATTCATTTGACGAAAATGAACTGGGGCAAATCCGAAAACAAGATCGTGAACATTTGGTAGCAGATTGTAAGCGGAGAAAATGGACCTTTTGTTTTCATGTGCTGTTTTTGCCTATTGGCACATGATGATCTACCTGTTTCTGCCCAGCAGCATGTCAACAATGACTCTTCACTGCTGCTGTTTGAAACCTAACAAAAGCCTGTGAAGGATAAAGGGAAAGAGAAGAGGTGGGAAAAACAAGCCATCTGCTGACGTCGAGCAGTCTTTTACTTCATTTGTGAATGACGGTAACGCAAAGTGCTGTCGAGCAGCTGCGTGAGGTAACTTGTGAAAAATGAAACAAGGAAAAAAAAAAAATAAAAGGCCATTCGAGCCTCGTCATGGTCCTGCTCGTTATCAAGCTCGGCTTATATTTGGGCGATTGGGCTCGCGGGAGGTATCGGGAAGATCTCGCGGTCATAAATTACAGGCGCAGGGATCGACCAAAGAGAGAGCGGCTGCAGGTCAGAGATGAAAGAATGAAAGGATGCCAGTCAGTCGGTCACTTTCTCTCACAGACACACAAACACACGCGGCGGACGGCGGCGACCTCTGACCCGTTTCACATTGCAGAAAATGAGGATGAGCAGGGCCCAGAAGAAAACGGCAATGACTCCAGTCCCGATGAGTATCACGATCTCCACGTTAGCCTTGTCACTTGAACCTTGGTAGAAAGAAACATAGAAATGCATTTTTTTTTAGGAAGAAGCGTTTCCGAACCACAGCATCCCCTCATGTCTTCTGAACTGGTTTCTCCTCGGTGGCATTGCTCCTCACTGACTGTGGGGGGTGCTGTATTACAAACTATTGATGTCGGCTTTCTCACATCACCCAGAGGATAATCTATAGGCTCCGGCGATTCAACAATTCTTCACGAGATCACCTCCAGTTAACCCATTTAATGAATCGCTCTAAATATGAAATGTCCCTGCGGTCAAAGACTCAGATTTTATTATGGAGAGCTGAGCACAACAAAAGCTGCCGTGTGAGAGGGTGGGAGGTGAATGATTAAAATTCAGACCGCCACATTTTGTGTGTGAAGATAGAAGCTTGAGGGCAACTGTGATTTCAAGCTTGAGTACCGTTGAAGAAGTACATGTCAGCGGTCGAGAGTGAGCGCGTGGATTCAGGTGTCTAGGTGTTTATACAAACGTGTGCATGTGTGTGTGTGTGTGCGTGTTTCTGTGTGTGTGTGTGCGTGTGCGTGTGTATGTGTGTGTGTGTGTGTGTGTGTGTGCGTGCGTGCACTCTCACCGATGACCCTGACAGCGGCTGACGAGTGGACACAGCCACGCAGGTTGCAGGCGGTGCAGGTGTAAAGACCTCCGTCTTCCTCTCTAACTCGCTGGATACTCAGCGTGCGGTTTGAATCCTGCAGCTGGATCCCTGCACACGCGCGCGCATGCACGCACGCACACACACACACACACACACGCGCGCACGGCAGATATACACAACTCATTAGTTTTCCCAGTGTGTGCGTGTGTCTCCTTAACATCTGAGGGAGTGAAGGAGATGAGGGGGTGGCGGTGGTCAATAAGGGTGTGTGAGAGACAGCCTGGTTCTCTCAGTAGAGGCTGCACATGTGGCTCAACACACCAAACGACGGAATAATAAATGGCATAGAGTCCAGAGGTGTGAGGAGATTTTAAAAAATGTTGCTGAAAGAGTTGTTGAATTGATGATGTGAGAGAGATGTGCATTGTTTCAGCCATTAAAGAGTGTGTGTGTGTGTGTGTGTGTGTGTGTGTGTGTGTGTGTGTGTGTGTGTGTGTGTGTGTGTGTGTGTGTGTGTGTGTGTGTGTGTGTGTGTGTGTGTGTGTGTGTGTGTGTGTGTGCACAGCTTACACATCTGTATAAGTACTCCTGTTGCTGGTTCTGTTTTAACATATTCGCTCGGTGGTATGAGTGTGTGGGTGGGCTGGGTGGTTGTGTAGCTGCGCTTCTGCCCATTACGGTCTTCAATCGCTGGTTTGCTTTTGAGCATAAATGAAAATGCAAAAAAAACCCAAAACAACAAAAAACAACAAAAAAAAAGCCTGCAAACATCTGCCAAATGTTATCTGTCAAAATGTTAACATTGTTTCATAACACTTCCACTATGGCCTCCGGGTGTTAAATTCATCACAACTAGATGCCTTTTATTCCGAAAAGTAAACATTAAGGAGTTCAAATGACCTGCAATGTTGCACCGCTTATGACAAAATCCTACTTTTTCAGACATTTACAAATCAGTAATAGTATCAGAGAAAACAGTTTGCATTTTGAAACTGAATGAAATCCAGTCCCTTTTGATGACAGAGCCTGATACCAAAAATACCCGATCCCAGGGTTTGTAAACAGTCTCAGAAATGCTTAACACACTTCCTCAATCAACACAAGACATCAATAAAACAATATGAGGTCGCAGAGACTCAGTCACTTATATTGCTCTAAGTTGTCCCCATCACCAATTTGTATTCACCCAATGAGCCCGAGGCTACTTTCAGCAGCTGCTTCTTGAAATATCAGAGTCACCATGGTGGGATATTCTATGACCTGGCAATTTGGAAAAAGAAAATGCGCCCCTGATGGAAATAAAGTCATTGTTTTATTCGTTGCAAAGGTTCTTCTGTATACATTTATATGAGATTTGCTGCGACACGATCATAACTATGTGACTTGTGAGTCTGAGAGGCAGTTATGTGGCAACGGAGGCAGAGCGCACCCTTGATGAAATTTAATGCAATTTCAAAAAAGATTTTTTTCCGCCGACATATCATTGCACCCACAAGCTAGCGTCTTCAGAAAGGTCAAGCCGCGCCATTTCATTCAATATGCTCCCATTTTGTCGCGAAGGGTCTCATTGTCCCCATCATAAGCAAGGGGTGTGAATCTCATATTTTTGGCTCTGCACCTAACCATCCTTATCCTGAAGAGGACACTTGGCTGGTCACAACAGCTATAAACTCAGGGGAGAGCCCTATCAGCTCAGTGTGGAGGGACCATTGCAAAGAAAGTCATTTCTAAAGTCCAGAAGAAAGATATTCCCTCGTTTTGAAACCTGGCTCATGGAGTTCTCAAGTACTTTATGTATATGGAGAGATGAGATGTGAGGGGAAAGCATGGGTTTAAACGGATATGGCAACCTTTCCAGAATCAACCCTCAGCACACAATGGACCCACCTGACACCTCAGTGACGTGTATCAACGGATCACCAGAGGAATTTATGCGGAAGAACATGCCAAGTGTTTTTATTTTTATTTTTTCACGTCTTTTCATTTCCTATAAAAGTGAGAAATAAAATATGGTGAAACCTTTTTGTGTCTGAATATCTCGATGTAAAATGTTGGCAGAATGTAGCAACGGAAATACATCTGAATGGAATAACCTCATGACACAAGAGACGCTGCTCTGTCAGTATGTGTGTGCGTGTGTGTGTGCGTGCGTGTGCATGTGTGTGTGTGTGTGTGTGTGTGTGTGGGTGGCTGCACTGTTGTGTAAATACGTGTATGGCTTGTGTGGGTGCATTCATGCACCTGACATTTGGTGGAGAGGCTGGTTGTCTTTGAACCAGGAGAGTTGGGGCGGAGGTCTGCCCTCCACGTCACACTCCATCTGCAGAGATTCAGTCACATTCACTGTCTGGTTGGTGAGACTGTGCTTGTACCGAGGCGCCTCCAGGGCTACGAGACACAGAGGGGTCAAAGTTTAAAGACAGAGCAGGAAAAAGAAGAGGGAATCAATATTATAAGTTGTTTTTTTTTTACTTATGTAATGCTGATGTATCAGTCATGAAGATGCAAATAATGTCTGTGTCTTAGAAAGAAAAGGCAGGAGCCAAAAAAAAAAAAAAAAAAAATCCCATTAAAATGTGCACCTATCTGCCTGGCACTCCTGAGTGAAATATAAATTTGTACCTTCAGCATCTCACATTTTCTTTTGTCTCACCATATACTGCTGCCACAAAGCCCTAAAAGCTACTAAGCACTCTTTCCATTATGAGTAGACGTGAGCTCTTTGTGTGTGTGTTTATTTCTAAGGCTCCAGAATTTCCGCGCCGGGTCCACCGTGGCCCGTTTTCCACCGCTAAGGGCCGAGTTATCCATATAATTAGCTGTGGTTTCCAGTGAATACTCTCCATTACCTCTCACCTTTGACAGACATGTATCTGAAAGAGCACTGCTTCTCGCCGCTGCGCCTGCTCTGAGCCACGCACACATAGTGACCCTCATCCTGCAGCCGTATAGAGGGAATGGTGAAATCCAGGACCCAGCTGTTGGAGGGCTCCTGGAAGGAGAGCTGTCCGCCAAGCTTGTCCGCATAGAGGTGCACACTCCTGCAGTCCAGCTCCTGGGACTTGCCCTGCTCATGCTGCAGTGCGTGGGGGTCGAGGCGGTACCACTGCAGCTGCTCGTAGGTGTAATTGTCAGCACTGCAGCACAGGGACACCCTGTCCTGCTCCTGGGGGTTCTCCGAGGGATGAAATCCCACGCTGAAGCCCTCAGGGATGGCTGTGAAGATGGAGAGGGGCGTCAGGTGAAGCAATTAGGCAACCTCGCGAGGCAGTTTTTACAATCTAAGTTAACTTTACTTCACAAAAACTACATATATATCAGTTTAGCTTTGATATCGTGAAGATGGATTTAATTTGCTTAAGATTTCTACTAATTAAATTAAAGTGTAGAATTTATTTGTCACATCCATAGCAATCTTTCACCTGCTTATTATTTCTTATTTTGAATTTGTGACTTTCCACTGACATTTGTTAGTGATAAAGACCCATGACCCCGTTGGCCTCCCATGCTTGTGCTACAGAGGCCTGTCCAGTTGGGTGTTCTTGGGTCAAAAATAATGTAACTGCAGAATTGTTTTTAATGTCATTTTCTAGCACTGTTCGCCCAAACAAAAATCTTCCAAAATTCCATTGTGATGGGGTGTGAGAGCAAATTTTTGAGATGCAACCTCAAAACCTGGGCAAATAACGCAAAGGTTATCTGGATCCAAACTGCTAAAAGGGGATTTTGGGCCATATGTGAAGGCGCGAAATCCAACCAGGCACACTTACTGGTTACGTAGAAGTAAATCAGCCGCTCATCTTTACCCACTTTGTTCTCGGCAGAACACTTGTACATGACCGAGACACTGGCATTGCGGATCTGGAGCCTGCTCACAATCTGTGAGGTGAGAAAAGGTGGCAAATCATCCTCCGGAGACGTGTTTTCTGCTGCCATATCGTACAGGAAGCTGACACGAACCGGAGTTTGTGCTGACCGACAAGCAAACTCACTCAGGTGTTACTGAAAAAAACATGGCATCCTGACGTGTGTGTGCGTGTGTGCGTGCGTGCGTGTGTGTGTGCATTCTGATGTCTGCTCCTGTGATACTTTCCTCTTATGGCTGCGTTTCATAAATGTGCAGAGGTGTGTATGTGCACATGTGGCCCAGCACGTGTGTCTGGGTGTGTTTATAAGCAGTCCGTACAGGAAGTTCTGCAAAGGAAGGCTGTTCTAAATATTTCTACTGTGGAAATGCTTCTTGATTGACAAATTTTGCTATGGAGCTCAGAATTTGGGACGCTTACATAAAAACATTGCAGTTGGTGCATACGTCCACTTATATAAATATCATCTCTTTTTTTTTCATGGCTTCATCCTAATAATATTCTGTCATTGTTCTCATTGATTTCAATTCTCCGCATCATTGTGGCATTCACGCATCAAACGACAACGCCGCGGAATGACGGCAACAAACAAGAACCTTCTGTCGTCCGTCCACCAGCTCGGCCGATGTTTCGATGGCCTCGATTTCATTCATGGCTTTCTCCACAGACATGTCCTGCCAGTCCTGACAGTCTGTGGTTCTGTCACTCCGACCCTTCCTGTCTCGTCGGGCCCTGGAGACAAACACAGACACGTTCGTGACATCTCCCCTTATTGACATGCATAGCATAGAGTGGCCGGTGGGGGAGAAAGCAGAAGCACATCAAACCAGACATCCTGAGGTTTTATGAGATTTTTTTTTTTCTTCTCCCACACGCTGGAATGTAATCAGAACATCAGCTCACATCCCAAAGTCGAAGCAATTATGTTAAGCGTCCTGGCAACAAATGGAAGATCTACCGTATCAGTTTCTGTTATGAGGATCCATAATGTGAATATCATGGCGGAACTGATGAAACATGAAATAGAATAGAAATAGAATGTGTTTTGCATTTTCTCCCACAGGCAACACTGAATAGCAAATAATCAGGCATTTTACTCTCCTCATAGTTCCCCGCCTCCTCTAAATAAATAAACATCAATTCATATATATGTATACATATATATATTTATGAATATCTTTACACACCAGATCAATAAATTCAGCAGCAATCTTCTTTAAAAAACATTTGTTTTAAATATTTCTTTTAAAAAAAGATCATTTGTGGTAGGGCCATTATCATGCACACACACGAACACACACACACACACACACACACACAAACACAACTGCTCGTTTGCATTATTCTTAATAATTAATCAAAAACTAAAGTCATGCCCTCTGGTTATTTTAGTAATGTTGGGTATAATTGTTGCAATTTTCTTTTGCAATGTTTTGCTGTTTTGCAGTCAAGGCAAAGTGCTCTACTCATTAGCCAGCACGGCTGTAGATTCTTGTAAAAATTATATTTCTTTTTATGCAAACACTAAAATAAAATAAACTTACTCTGATTTTTTTTCTTATCATTAGAATTAGGCCTCTTACCAATACTGTAGTGGCTTTGAGACCATATCTACGATCAACACATCACAGAGCAAAAAGTATATTTAAAAAACTCAATGAATATGTGATATCTGACTCAAAATTTGGTTGGTTCCTTTATCGAGCATTTCTTATGTGGGCGGGCATCTGCTGGGGTTACTGAAGCTCATAACCTACCAGAGATTTTCAAAAAGGCCACAATCCATAAACATAATTTCACGGAGACAAA
>CAAKHG010021808.1:0-10509 GCA_901007715.1 Dactylopterus volitans
CGACTCACCTGGCTGCCGTGACGCACGCCGGCTCGCTCCGCCTGAAGACGGACGCGCCGTCTGCCGCCGGTCCGTACGCCGCCTTCACCACCTGACTCAGCCACGACTGGTGCATGCTGTCAATCATCCTGTCGGCCTCGTCGATAATCTGCCACAGACGATGACATAAGGGGGCGGGGGGCATACAGAAATGACATCACTATTTGAGAGGATAAAGCCCGGGAGGTACATTTTGAGGCTTTGAGAACTCACCAGGAACCTGAGGTGATCCAGGCACAAGCCCGAATTCTTGTTGATGTGGTCCACCAGTCGCCCCGGGGTGGCCACCACAATATCGGCTAAGCTGTGTCTCCTGCCGCCTCTGGAGGGAAAAACAAAAAAAGAGAGAGAGCTTAACGGGAGCCGCTGGAGGCGTCGTGTTCCTCCTGAGGTCGGTCCGGCTTTTTGCCCGCTTGCCTGTGTTCCGACAGCGACGCCTGCTCCGCCGCGAAGGACTTCTGACCCGCCAGCATCGCCACCCTCAGCGCCGTGCCCTCGGCGTATGACGCGAACACTTTATAAACCTGCGCAGGAGGATAAAAGAATGCATTTTTCAGACATTTCCACGCTCTGGACCTTAAGTTGACTCTCAATAAGCGGTGGGATCTCCATCGCTCGCTAACTTGTGAGAGTACATCTTGCAAGGCTCTGAGCTACATCACGGTGGTCTGGACCAGTTGTTTTCCCATGGTGGCTCTGAATGGCAGCTATGGTTTAAAGTGTTTGTTTGAAAACGACAATGGGAGAGCTAAACGTAGATGCAGCACCACGCATCTGATGCTAAAAATCATCAGTTCACAACGACTTTTACAGGGTTTGTTTTTTTTGGCTAATTTGTTAATCACGGTTATCCAAGCAAATACACGTGATTTTTTTGCAAAAATAAAAAGTAGATAATCAATCAGCATTAAAATACCTGAAAGTTAACAAGAAATTAGCAAAAAAAAGTAAATGACGAGCAAATTTTAATAAATCATTATACTTACAAGCAAAGACTTTTTTAAAAAGACAACTATAGTTGTTGATGTTATTTCCAGGTCTGATGAGTGATGCGATTTTAGATTTCTTAGGTTCAAATGTGACTAGATCTTGCTTGTGTTGTACAATGTCCTGTCGCTTTGGATAAAAGCGTCCGCTGAATGAAATTGTAAATGCTCGTGAAAAGCATACTTACAGTACGTTTTCACAAACAATAAAAAAAAAAAAAGTAAATAAAAGTGACATTCAGTGAATTAATACTGAAAGACGCATGAGGACCCCACTTGGAAAACATCCGGTCTAACCTATGAATATATACATGGCTGTGCATGAAACTGCTTATGATTGGATAACTTTGTGGTGCAAATATGTGCGTGATGTCTGGGAGGATCGGGACCTGCTGGGCGAGCTCTTTGGTCGGCAGCACAGCCAACGCTCTGACCTCACACACCACCCGCTGCATCAGCACCTGGCGGCAGAGGACACCCATGTTTCATTCACGCATCATGCAAACACGGTGCTGTGCACATTTGGAAAAAAAACAAAAAAACAAAACGCTGTAAAACGAGGATGCTTTCAAAAATGAGGCATAATAATAATAATTTTAAAAAAAAAACACTTGAGATGAAGCATCAGCACAGCACAGCTCACCTGTATGACAGGTATGACGAACGCAAGAGTCTTGCCGCTGCCTGTTGGAGCGGAAACGCAAATATCTCTGGGCTTGTACCCGCCGCGGCCAATCAGCAGCCCCTGCTGCGCGCTCTCCAAGATGGCGGGGATGACCTCTGCTTGCACTGTGGGGGGAAAAAGGGGAAAAAGGTCACAGCAACCAGTTTTTTTTTTTAATTTAATCCCCCCCAGATTAACGTTCCTCATCCGTTTTGCGTTTACCTGGAAAGAGGTGCCGAATTCCGTGATTTTCTAGTTTCTTCAGCAGCTGAGCGGAAAGTCCTGGGACGTCGGCGACCGCCACCTGGTGGCCTTTAATGTCTCTGTGAATCACGTCGGGCTCAGCGAGCCACTGGGGCAGCACCCTGCACACCTGCCCACAGGAGAGCCCGCCGGAATGCTTCAAGCCCCACAAACAGTGCAACCGCGCTCGCATTTTTAATCCAGAAACTTTGTTAACGTCCAAGACGAAACATGTCGTCGTTTTTTTTTTTGAGTTGATGAGTTCGGCTTTTTTTTACTCAGTGGAATCTCAGCTGCTTAGATGAGAACACATTATTTATGAACGACCGATCGACAGGTGAGGCTATGGGCTGCATTCCGGAAACGGAAATTAATTAATTACTAATCATGTTCTCCTGAGGGAGAATGTCTGCTGGGTCAGCGAGGTGAAGTCTGGCCGACACCTCAGCAACAAACAATTGCGTTCGTTGTCGGTATTTCAGCAAACGGTGAAAAATGTTGACGAGTGTTTTCAAAAGGCCAAGGTGACGCCCTCAAATGTCCTGCTTTGACCACAACCCACATTCATTTTGGGGGTTTTTTAATGGCTCAAATTGATTAACTACATCAATATTTGGTGAATAATTTAATGGTTAAAAATAAATGGATGAATCAATCAATCAGCTTTTCTGCACTGCTCGTGTCTTAAGGGGGGCTCAGCGCTCATCTCTGTGTCCTTGTTGTACCTTCTGGACAGGTTTGCTCTCGAACCCTCCCAGAACTGTGAATCCGGTCGGAGCAGAAGTCGTCTTTGTGGCCTCTTGTTGCGCTTCATCTTCGCTCTCCGCCTCTTCTTCTGCGCTCACAGGAGCGTCTGACACATCTTTAGCTGCATCTAATACAACTGGCAAGCAGGAAAAGTTGAAAAAAAAAATGTTTGAAAAGTAACCTGGTAAAACTGTGCCGTGATTTAAATGTTCCTCAAAGCCCAATTCAGGAATATTTGAGGTGGTGACGGTGGAAAAATGCCTTTAAGTGATGAGATGACTTGGATTAGGTTTTTAGATTCATTTAGGAATATTTCCTCGTCTGGCTCTACAATCACCTTAAATCATATGAAGTCTAATCCAGCATCACTGATTTGACCCTCAAAAATATCTATTCATAAAATCAATTTAATATAGTTTTGTTGTAATTATTCATTCATTTACTTATCATTTATCTAATCATTATTTTTGGGAATTGTTTGTTCTCCATTTCCCAAATTTATTTCATGTTTTTCAAAGTAAATTAAAAGACATTAAACTTATCTAAAAATTTGGAAGATTTGTACATTTTGTTCATGATTAACAATATTTTTTTTCATGAATTACAATGAAAATGTTATTTACATATACATGTTATATACATATGATGATGTAGCATTTTGGATGTGAAAAACTTGCAAAATACACACACACACACTGACGATAAGCATAGGAGAATAAGCACACACCTGACTCATGCTCTTCCTTTTTTTCTTTCACCCCTTTCTTTTTCTTTTTCTTGTCCACAGTATCCGGGACACTCGAGGTCACCGCGTCCGATTTCCTCTTTTTCTTTTTCTGCCTTTGTGTCTCTTGGCTAACGTCCTTATCAGCTTTTCTTTTCTTTTTGACATCCAGGCGATCTGCGGGTTTCTCGGGCAGCTGCTCGGTCAAACCCTGCTTCTGCTTCTCTTTGGCCTTCTGCTGCAGTTTAGCCAGTAATGCCAGAGACTGCGATTCCTTCGAGACGCTCCCATCTTCGTCCTCTCCAAGATACCTGCAAGTAGCATGAAAACACTTCATACGTGTGCAGGTTCATCAATCCACTTCTTGCTCAGTCACAGAATAGATGATGCAAAATATGTTTGCAATAGCTCAGATAGAGCTAGACCGCAGATTTATGTGATAAGTGCGGGTTAGGTATCAGCGCACACATTTTTGACAGCAAAGAAGAAGAAGCTAAAAGAAAACACCTAAGTGGGACATCTCATAATTAACGAAGTTAACTGACAACAGGTTAGTCGTATGATTAGGTATAAAAAGAGCATTCCAGAGAGTCTTTCTGAAGTAAAGATTGGGAGGGGTTCCCCACTCTGAAAGACTGTGCTGGCAAATAAAAAAAATAATTTTTCTCTATGTAAAATTGCAAAGAATCTGGGGATTTGATTTTCGACAGTACGAGATTCAGAGAATCCGAGGAAATCTTTGTATGAAAGGGACAAGGTCGAAAAACCATATTAAATGGTTGCAATCTTTACATCTCTCAGATGCATTTTATTAAAAAGAGGAATAATTCTTTCTTGGACATCACTGCGTGAGCTCAGCGGCAATTCTGTAGGGTAACCTGCGCTATTATGAGGACACTATTAATGCTGAACCATGTACAGGTCTTGGAGCAACATGTGCCACTGAGAAGACGACGTGATTTTCAGGGAAAGTTTGCCAAACCACATCCTGAACCATCACAGCAGCATGGCTCCGTAGTCAAAGAGTCCGGGTGCTGAACCCACCTGCCGGCAGTTCCGAATTGTCACCCGCTGAAAATGTTTGGTGCATCACGGAACATTAAATATGACAGAGGAGACCAGAAGTGTTGAGCAGCTGAAATCCTCCAGCACGCAAGAAAACATTCCGCTTTCAAAATTACAGCAACTCGTCTCCTCAGTCCCCAAACTCTGTTTACAGAGTGTTGTTACAAGGAGAGGTGATGCACTGTCATGCAAAACGCGACCGTGTCGTAACATTTCCGAAACATGTCGCTGCCATCAAATTCAAAATGGGCGCATAATTAAAAAAAATGGTTTTGAGATTTGACATGTTGTCTTTTTGTCATTTTCAATTAAATATGTGGTTTGGACAATTTGTAAATCATCACATTGTGCTTCTATTTACATTTTACACACATCCTAACTTTTTGGCAATGGGACTGTAACTAACTAACTAACGGACAGCAATATTTGACGACTCATTATTATTTTGTTCAACTTTATTGAGGTTCATGAGTTATGCACATGCAATTTGTAATAAGTAAAAACTATTCCGCTTGTTACCCGTTCAGCCAATCAGTGATGAGAATGTTTATGTCATTTCTTAGGGGGGGTTTAAAGCCTCAAAATTGATCTTTGCATTAAACATAGCGAACAACAATGATCAAAATCCTGTCTTAGTTTAAAGTACGTTTAAAATTGATAAATGTTGTGAAAAGCAATAGATGGAGAAGGATAGATAGATACTGCCAATGTCAAAATTAACACAAAAAAAACGCTATCGAATGTTGTCAATGTTGTCTGTGCCCTAATATTATTTTTTGCAAAACTCCCGTCAGTATTTAATGGAATAAAACAAAGTTAGACTAAATTACCAGCAGGTAGAACCTTCGTAATTCTGAACAGAAGATCAATGGTCAGTTCTAGATAAGGTAACCAGCATGCTACAGTTTAAAAAGTAAGTTGATATAACGGTATTCGAACAGAAACTCAACCAATTAAAGGCAGCTTTAATACTGGGCTCGTCACCTTGTGTGAGAACTTCCAGCTTCACACCAGTCAGAAGTCAAACAGAAACAACACGAATTGGAACAAAAAAAATCACTCTTACCTGTTCACAAGAAACAGGGACATTTTAACAGCAGTTTAAAACTCCCCGAGCGCTTGTTTGTTGTTTCTAGCTATAAAGCAGTAAGAAAAAAATTAAAAGCGACCACCAATAAAGTACAAAAACAAGCACCCATGTGTTTTCCTTAGAACACTAAGCGCGATTTGATGACGTCACTAACAGGCTCGCATTTATGTCGTCATAGGCCGCGACCACCTTGATTCTCGGGACTTTTCGGTGTTATTCCAAAATGCAGACAGAACTTCACTTAACTTGGTATTTTGTTATTGTTTGTTACACGTCTGTTTTAAATTTCTAGAATATAAATAACATTAAGTGTTTTACGTTGCCAGCACAACACTGTAATCCGACCGTTTCTGCACCGCCATCCGCGGACGGGTCCATTCACCTGGTGACGTTCACCGAATGAACGTGAAAGTGTCATAATTCAAACGTAGCAAACGTTCAGTCATTTCACATGAAAAACACTCTGCTTTACTTGGGTGAGGAAAGGTGGCACGTTTGGCCACCGCTTCGCTCAGAAGCACACACTCCCAAACGCGAACTACGGTCAAGTGAGCCGCCACCCGGTAAAGCCAGACGGCGCTTGAAAATGTCCGCGTATCTATTGCCGGTATTACGGTAATGTCAGGAAGGGTGCTGAGATGGGCCCAACGCGCCAAGAGAAACACATCTAAATTATATAACACAAATTGCGAGAAATATTTATATTTTTCATGTTTATTTCCAACTACCTTAAAGACATATGAAGGGAAAGCCACCTAAAATCATGTACCAGAATTATGTACCAATTTTCCATCTTTCATAAAAATCCCTTCAGAGGATTCTTCTTCACTTCTTTCACTGGATGTGCCAGTGTGCCAGCTCACTGGGCAGTGGAATGAGCTGGCAGTTATCGTGATCATAGTGGGCGTCTCTCAGAGTAAGAATCCAGTGAAATATTTGTGACACTATTGAAGGATTATTTTCTATGATTTGCATATGCATTCCAAATGCATGAATTTGAATCCATGAGGGGATCCCGTGCTGGTTCAACTGCTCCTGTAGTAAAAGAGCGACGTCCAGCACGTCACACCGGGCTTTGCGCCTGAACAATCCTAATGTCTTGAGGTGCCTGCACAGTGTTGACATACTAATATATTATCCTAGTGGATGCTATGCGCTTCCGTAGAATGTACTGTGATTTGAATAAAAATGAGTCGTCAAATATTGGAAAAGGTTAAAGGCTGGCTGTCTGAAGTAGGTCATTCACATGTGCAGCCAAATAGCTTCGTAGCTGGCTCAGGCGTGACCCCAGATCAGGGCCCGCATTGGAAGATGAAGGCAACAAAACCTTCGGCCCCTTTTAGCCAGTTTTACCACCAGACTGCCACTGTCCAATCAGGCGCTACGACAGCCAAAATTGCTCCCCCTACTTCAGTGTCAGCCTCTTCTGCATTGTATCTGCCAACAGATGCTCAGGAAAGTAGTTTGGCTTTCACACAGTCTTTGTGTAACTTTACTACAATTTACTTACAAAGACATCTCAGATGCACATTTTTCTTTATAATTACACATCTCATCCACCAAATCCACCAGTCCCAGCCTGGTCAGATGCAAGCATGAACTGATGAAGCCTCTCGGATGAGAGGTGAAACGTCTTCCTAAGACAAATAAAAAGTCCAGTTGCTTCGATTTAATTTCCTTGAGATAACCATGACCTGGGCAAGTGAGAATATTCACAGGCTTATTCTTCCACACATGCGGCAACTTAAAATTTCTCAAATTTACTTCACGGGTTTATAAAGGTTGATTTTCGACTTGGAACTTTTAAAGTACTTGTGGACATTGACAACGCGAGCTTGAAATCTACACGGGGTGCAATTGAGGCACAAGCGTACAAGCAGTAACACATGAGTTTTTATTTCGCTCAGCTGGCACACTTTCTGATCATTCATCCACAGGTCTGGTCAGGTTGGTTTTCACCATCGAGCTGCCTCTCTGCCCTCTGAGGCCTGCCAGGTAGACATGAGGCCTGGGCACGTTGCACTCGCCGTCCCGCTTGGTTTGGCAGCCCACGTTCTTGGGGAGCCAGGTCTGGGTGGCGTTCTCCCGCCTCATGTGGCTCAGATCGGTCTGCGTCGAGTGTGTCACCGTGGTGCGAAGGTCGGCCTGGGGTTTTGAAATGCGAAAAAAAAAAAAAAAAAAGCCTTAACATGTCGTAAAAGCTCTTAACCCCACCATTAACTACATTTTCTGGCCATCAGTGTATTCACTATTATACCATAACGGGCGCTATTACAGTCGGCCAAAGACCAACTATGGCGAGCAAATTTAACACTAGTGGGGCCGACATGCGTTAAGAACGACGTTTCCCGGCATCAATTCGATTATCCGGCCGTGACCTCGTGCGACTGACCAGTTTGATGGCTTTCCTGCGCAGCTCCCACTCGTTCCACTCGTACGACTTGACGATGTTGGTCCGGAGCAGGTGCATGTCGGTCTGCGTGCTGCCCTCGCACACGGCCGCGGGCTCCGCAGCGGGTTCCTCTCTTGGCTGCATCTGTAAAAAAAAACCCCAAGCTGGCGTCTTCGGTTCGGATGCGATTTGGATTTCAAAGCGTTTACGCAAAATGTGTGTATCTGTGTACGTCACGACTGCGGCCGGCGCCATACATGCGCTTCAGTAGACAACGTGAAAGTCGACGCCACATTATTATCACTGAATTTCTTAGTTGCTTTGACGTCACGGCTGTATGACACCATGCTTGTACTTTAATATAAAATATCAAAATAGGCTCGATGTTTTTATTTACTTTGTTATCGCAAGTGTGTGACATCGTACAGTACATGTACTTTAACATAAAAGGTAAAAAAAACAAAAGGCAAAGATACCATTATTTGCTTTGATGTCAAGACCACAGGCACATATGTAAATCGGCGGCGTGACAGTTGCTCAAAAGTGAAGCGTACGATGTCGATCGCCACCTGGTGGCTGGCTGTGGTATAGGTCATAAACCCCACCTCCTCCACGTCAGTGGATGGGACTTGGACAAAATAAAAATATCGAAGTCCTCTCTTTATATTTTTTTCTTCCTGAAAGATGGTTTCCATTATTTAAGGTAGTTTTTATCACGTTGATCTTTGTTAAAGTGTTTATTTTTCTGATGAGTCGGGATTTGATTGCGCAGCTGCTGCGAGTGAAAGGCCAGAATTGTACATACAGTTTAGAGGACATGTGACGCTAACTTTCTATTCCTGTTACTGTCTGGTTCAAATTGTAAAGCTATGTTTTTTTAATGGTACACTGATCACTCACAATTGAGCTGGTCAGGACCTCAACACTGTGGCTCCATTTCCTGATCGCTACTGTAGAAACTTTGACGTCATCGGTGCGAGATGGCAGCGTCTGAATCTGGGATATTTTTTTGGCTTCAGTTTTGAAAGTAGAGGCCAGATTATATACGGTTTATTTGATATCATGTACATTTTTAAATTTCTTGCTAAATTTCCGTATTTTACACAATGTCGCTATTTACCTGCGTAGTGTTTCAGTTTGGTCATATCAAATGACAGTGAATTGCCTTAGAGAGGGTGAGGGTCTGCAGTCTCTGACTGTCAGGGTGCCCACAGAGACCTTTCTTCTTTATCTACAGATAGAAGTATTAGTACTCCTTAAAATAGTTCAAAGTTTTTTTGTTTGGTAAACGTACTGCTAATTTTCCAATAGCCCTTTTCTCACGATATTCACATGATTTCTTGAGAACAACAACATGAAATTAACAAAAAATTAGTGACGAGGAAATTAGCAAATAATAATCTAAAGATTCTAAACCAAATATATTTGAAAGGTCAGATCAGAGCTGCAGTGCCGGATTTCTTGTGTTTCAGGACCTGTGAACGGCTTCTGCACTGGCAGCGTTCAGAGGCTGTTTTAAGCACTTTTAAGCGAGAGTGATGAGCTGTTCCTCATTTTTGCCGAGTTCCCCCTTAAAGACATGACGGAACTCTGAGGGCAGGTGGCGCCGCTGCTCTGTGACTGCACAGTGCGCCACTGTTGAGAACACCCAGCATGTCCGTTCATGGACGGCTCACCTCTGAGGTCGGACTGATGTAGGGAAACTGTTGGTGGAGTTTGAGGAGTCGCATTAGTTCGGGGGAGCCTTTGGCTTTTTCTGTCACCTCAGCAATGAAGTCGTCTGGACTCTCTGCAAATTTCAAGGCGGCCTGCTTGGAATTAAAAGCATAGAACTTCCCCTTGTGTTTAAGGATTCCAATGGATGGGTTTCCTGCACAAGAAATGGAAGAACATTGCAAACTGTTGTTGCATATTCAGTTGAAATAGACTTTTCTTTCAGGGTCTTTTCTTGTTTGTAATGAGTGAAACAAACTACTAATGGAATGAAATTTATGAGGCAATCTAATCTTGCCCCAAAAATGACATCAGGCTGCCCTAAAAAAAGATCAAATCCTTACATAAAGGTGCAGAAATGCTCGGCTTGTAGATCATGTCTCCAATGACCTCAGGCTAGATGCCTACATACACACTGAGTGTATTTACACGAAGTGTTACTCATTAAAAGTAATTATTAAAGAATGAAATTTGAATTATCATGTTATAGTCTGTGATACTGATTGAACTTTCCAAAACAATGTGGTTGCTGCTTGAGAATGTTAATTTGAATATCGTAAATGTAAGAAGATAAAGAAATGTCAATTCTGCCTCATCTCATTTTTCCATAAGAACTTTAAAAGTAAGCATACTGCTAAAGTAGCAAGGTTTTTGTTAGCCAGTATTTGTAAGAGTTAGATGCTTCAGGCTGTTTGGACTCCAACGAGTGCGGTCGCATTTTTTTCCTCTATCTCTGTCTCAACTCTCAGAGTCCCTGTTTCCCCGGCTGTGTATTCTTCAAATTAGAATTAATACAATTCAAAATGGATCTGACATCGTGGTCTTTATCAGCGTGGGACACCATAA
>CAAKHG010021808.1:33356-47326 GCA_901007715.1 Dactylopterus volitans
CTTGCTGGAGATGATCAACTGCAACGGGGCCCGAAGACGTAAGAAGTCTTCTCAGGGTCATGCACCTGATGAATAAAACAAAAACAGATTTGTGTAAAATCTGCCCTTTTTTACAGAGGCACACACTTATTTGCAAAAGAGCCTCCAGAAGGAGAAGTTGAGCAACTAATGAAAAAAAAACAAAAAAAAAACAACAACCCACAAATCGTGAACCAACTGCAGGGATCCAATGCTGGATTATAACACTAGCTTACACGATTTTGATGGAATTAATAGTGACGGGAGTGCTGCAGTGTGTGAGCGGTATGCAGCTTCATAGTTGAGAACCTGAAGAAAACGAGCATTTCTCAAATAGCTCAAACAGCTGCACTTAAGTCTTCCAGACCTCAAAAAAAAAAAAAAACATTGTCTTATTTCAACGAATAGAAATTCTTTTCCTGTCAATTTCTTAAAAAACACTTTGCTTAATTTTCTGAAAATTTTTCGCTTATGTAGACTCAAGCTAAGCTTCGACAGAACACATTAGATAACATACGTTGCCATTAGATGAAACCAAGCAAGCTTGATGTACAACATTGATGTGGATGCATTCGTCGCCAATAGCTGTATTTTTCCTAAACCTAAATCAGCTGTTCCTGAGGCCAAACACTTCCCATTCAAGTATTTCATTACCATTACACAATCCTCTTGGGAGGAAACGAACTAGCGAATGCTTATCAGATTAATTTTTTTTTTAAAGCTCTAGGCAAACCCGCTGATTAACTGGTCTTACAGCAAGTCTGCAACACTTTTACAGAGATGTTTTCCCTCAGACACTGAAATAAGTTGGAGACCTCCACTTTCCCTGTCTTGACTCACTGAGATTTGACACTTTACTGTATTTAAAAAAAAAAAAAGATACAAGACTACAACAACACAGAGTCTGATTTTAACCTGTTATGTCATGAAACTCAATGGTGCCTCACCGCTGAGACATCTGCTTGCCTGCCTGCTGGACCTTGTAATCTGGGATGACCTTAGACAAATGAGCCAGATGAACCAGCTCCTCCATATCTGGAGGGGGCGTCTTCCTCAGGAAAGTTGACAGTTTCCGCCTCCATGCAGGGATCGTCCCCCAGTTCCTCATCTGGCTCTGTCTGGAAACATGGTCTCCATCAACGCCTGACAGCAGGTCCTGCAGGAAGTTCTCACAGATGGCTAGACTGTACCAGCTGTTGGCCTAAACAGGGAACAGTGGTGGAGACAGTCTCACTGCATGATTGTGACCAAATGAACTCACCATAATAGTATTATCTATAGAACAGCTGAAGACGTTAACCACAATGAAGAAGCCTGAATATTTTTCGCAAACATACACTTGCAGATCACCCTCATGTGCAACCTGATAACATTTAGTGTCAGCTAGTCCACCTTCAAGGCAGCAAACAGTACCATATTTTAAGATTATGTTTTGGCGTTTTCCACACCTGAGTCAAGCCTGAAACTAACAGAAGCTAATATGCATTATAAGTTCCATTCTGAAAACTAAACTTTGGGTACATATAGTCAAAGCAAGTGTTCTGATGGAAAAATGAACTCTAAAGAACCCATTGATACTGCATTATGGCCATTTATGGAACTGATTATACTGTACAAAGCACCAGTCATTGGCCCGCTGTTCTAGCTCGTTACTGTAGGTCCTTACACTCGGGGGATGTGGGGCAAAGGGGCAAAGGGTCAAAGCATTACAATACTTTCTTCTAGGTGTTATTGCAGGCTGCGGATACGACATTGAAGCTCCTACAGGCTAGAACGAGGTCTTGATCCAAAAGTCGCCGAGTGCAGCCACTGTTCATTTACATTCGAGGATCACCAATTCGGAATAATGTAACTTGGCATTTTACTGATCATTCAGACTTCTGCCACTTTAAGAAAGCCATTTTCGTCGGCATGTGACCAATTACTGTGAGGCTTTATGCCTCAATTTTGTATTCATTGTTGGGCTGAAAGGGCTCACAACAGCAATCACAATCAAAGCCCGACAGCCGTTCCTGAAATCCCCCCCCATTTCTCCAGTCCAGCATTTCTGTTGACGAATGCATTCTTCCGGTTGTGTGCCGATCACATGATGGAAACACTGGCACGCCTACTCGCTTGCCATGACTTCCCCAGACAATGGCATGCTCTATTACGCTTAACTGGACATTACAGAGACGCTGGGAGCGTGCAGTCTGACGTCCGCTTAATCTCCAGTCGGACCGATTTGAACACTTCAAGTACGATCTAGATAAGATCAGGGTTGCAGCGCACGTGGGACGTGCGCGAGTCGCGATCTGCGGCAGTGTGTGTCTCAAAGTTTAACCACTTCAACTTGGACTGCAAACCAGAATTCAAAATTTCATTGTTTGAACGGCACACGCGAGTTGCAGTTCGAGTTCATTCTTCTTTGACGCATTACTTTAACAGTAACCACCCATTTTTTAAAGTCTCCTCGAATGGTGACAGCTCACCTTGTTATAGTAACGATGGTAGCTGGAGACGCCGCGGAGGCTTTGAAGAATGAAGTTTACGGCAGAGTGCAGTTTCTCCTTCAGCCTCTCCAGGTCCACAACCCAGCGCTCGCCGGCCTGGCTGTCGAAAGGCAAGATCTCCGCCAACGTGTGGATCACATCCTCAGCACAGCGAACAAGAGCCTGGTGGTGTGTGTATGTGTGTGTAGAGCAAAACGAACAAAAGGTTATGGCTAAAAAAACAAACAAACGTCATCTTATTTTCTAGTAACATGTTACTGAAAATGCATCAAGACTGCAATAGCACACAATTTTGATCTATAACAATGAGACGGAATCGGCGTCACTGGAATTCGATATAAAGATTCACATCTATAGCACAAACTGATTGAACCTGCTCATCTATAACAGCCGGGATGACGTTTAAGCCGCCTCTCGAACCATCATGTTTCAGTTTGCATGCACGTCAAGTGTCAAGAGCTCATCATACATGTACTAAAGACTTTGAAAGAATTAAATTACGCCATCCGTTCCAGACTTATGGCGTTGACTGATGGTCAGACATCTTTGTATTGCAGCATTGTGCTGTCGCTCTTACCTTTAAGATATAAAAATGGCAAAACTTCAGTTTTGCTCTGCTACTCATTTGTGTGACATTTTTTTTCATAATGCGCACAACGGTTGCTTGGATATGACCAAAAACATGTCTTGTGACGTGACAGGGACTCTGACACAAACATCTACATTGACTCACGGATGAACTGATTCAATTTTGGGGAGGTCAAACATGAAGACACTCCCTTCTTCGGGCATTCTTCAGCTAATGTGTTAAAAAAAAATTATATATACTCTGTATATTCCCATCCTCTACACTGTCATTCTCCCCTGCCCTGCCTTGACTTGAACCTTGCCTAAGGGAACTTACTCATGTTGTTCTGACTACATCTAGATCCTTGCCTGTATTATTGAGCTCTGACGTGCATCACTTTGGACAAAAATGTCTGCTAAATGAACTGTTTAAAAAAAAAAAAAAAAAAGGCAGACAGCGCCACAGTTATGCCTCCAGCATGGTGTTACGTCGGCAGCATGGCCTCATAAAAACAGGGGAAAGAGATGCACATGACAACAATAACTTTAAAGGAAAACAAAGCTTCAGCTTACACAGTACCATTGCAGGAGTGTGAATTGAAGTCTCAAATTCCAACACCAGCTTCCTCGCCTCGGCGGCGTCCTTGGCGATCTCAAGGTCGTAAGGCTGGAGCCTCTTTTGAAGAAGAGCTTCAATCTTCTCTGTGATCTGCGCGGCAAAGTAGCAGACGGCAGAAGTAAAGGGCAAGCGATATATGCACACACGTTAAATGATGTAAAATTAACAGCTCAGCGAGCATGACAAAAATCCCAACAAGTCACCGCAATGTTAGAAGAAGTCAGAGGTGCTTATGCACTGCGGTGGAATATTCAAACCAAGCGGGGCACTATGCTTTTAACAATGAGCCTCCTGCAATAATTAACGTCTCTACCTGCCGGAAACATTCCGATGCCCTGCTGACTCACCTGCAGCGCGTCCTCTCGCAGTTGGAACACTTGCAGCTGCACACGGGCCTTGAAAAAGGCCTGATGCCACAGCTGCTCCACCTTTTCTACGGCCGCGGTTAATCTGTAAAAAAAAAGTACGATTTTAAAAGCGGGCGTCGTCAGTTTTTACAGTCATTACAACATACCGTGTAGCATTTAGTGGGCGGTTCATTTTCAATGCCTAAGAAGTCCACTGAAAGGCATCTATTTAAAAAAAAATGCTATATTTTTATTGGCAACAATTCTCAGGAAATACCATAACGTATGGTATTTTTAGATCGTAGCTCCAATCACAATGGTGAGTGACCAATCGCAACATTTTCTTTTAATGAGCTTAGAATGACTACTTTATATCTGAATAAGGGGCTACTGCATCTACAGTGGCCCAGAGCAGACAAACCCAGGACTTTGCTTTTGGCTCAGTAGCGTGATCTTGCTCGTTTTTGTGACAGCTTGCTCCTGCTCATTTTTCACACCGGTCTGTTGGCATGTTTGTAAGCAGAATTACAACAAAAACCCCTAACGAGTCAAGTGTAAACATACTTGGCAGAGGGGTGGAGCACTGGCCGAGGAAAAACCCAGTAAAATTTTCCTCACTCTGGCTTAGTGATGTTTTATAGCCGACATAATGAGTTTCCTCATTTCCTGTCAACTGTAATTTAACAATGTTAGATGGTCAAAGTTACAAAAAAAACAAAAACAAAAAACAAAACAACATTTTTAAGTAATCCCCTTTGCTCTGGACACTTCTTACAGATGGCCAATCTGAAGAAAGTAGGCTATTGCGGGTGCGGAGGGAGAGACGGGAGGTAAAACGGCTTGTTTCAGTCAGGGTGAACCAAGACGTAAGATGAGTAGGAGGATTTTTTTTTTTTTTAATCATTGTCAGTGAAGAAAACCTAAAATATCAAGCCAACAAAAACCTCACTAGTCAAACTCGTTTTGCGCAACACAGGATCACTGCAGCGTTGCTGCGTGGGAAGTGTTATTGCAGCAGATTAAGAGAAGGCATTTGAGAGCAGCACCGTGTGAATGTGAGCGAGTGCTTTTCAGGGGGGGGTGGGAGTGGGGAGGGGCTGCTGCGCCATACCTGCTGTGGTTCTGAAGCATGTCGAAGGCGGTGTGGGTGAAGAGGGCGGTGCCGGCCATGTCCTGGTAGCACCGCTCCCTCTCTGGGTACCTCAGCTTCTCCAGCACGCTCTCGCAGTGCCTCAGCAGTTCATCCAGCCCGAGCTCCCTGCGCAAAACACACACACACCCGGCAGTCGTTCAGTCCGGGCCGACGGTGCCTAAAACAAAGAGGCTTTGGTGCGGGGCAGTTCCTTGAAGATCTAAGCTGCGTTTCAGGTTGTGTCAAGTTCGTAATACGCTGGTGTATTTTTAGTATTCCTGTGAAAGTCTGAAACTGACATTGGAGATTTTCCAGCAGCTACAATGCTGGAGGAAATGTCTAAAGATGTGTCATCTGACAACAGTTGTCAAAAGTTTCAAAATGCAGCTGAAAAAAAAAAGGGCATCTGAACAACGACTAAACCTGATGCTTGATGAAAGTAGCTTGTAATCCCCATCTGACATGTTATTCAGGTTATGCAGGAGCACAACATAACAGCAGTCAGACAAGTCATTTGGAGTCTAATTTCCTAGTTGAGAACTCAGCAAACACTTGGGAAAGGGTTTTTAAAAAAAAACTAAACTAGAATAACTGTCTCACAGTTGTATAACTCCACCAGCCAGTCCAAGTTGTAGTTTACATCCATTTCTGTCCTGAACTGTAATTGTTATTTTAAATATAATGAGTCAAGCCCAAAAACATCATTGACCTCAGTGATCCAATTTCAGTTTTTGATAGGAGATATGAATTTTAGGTCTTGATAGTTGATCAAAAATGTTCAATTCTATTTCTAAGTGAACCATCTACTGGACATTGAAAGTGACAGCAAAGCCGTTTTTCTGACAGTTATCCATATGAACTCTGAGTACTCAGAGAAAAACATCAATCAGCAAACTTGGGTTGAAATCGCAAAGTGTTATTGATTGAAAAATTGCATTATTTTCCAAGTGAAATCGCCGCCAAAATAAATAAATGAGTGGAATTTCCCTGATTCCAGAGAGGCCTCAGCTGATTTGTCAAACTGGCAGTGCATCACACCAAAACATTAACGTCCTAAAGCCACGTGAGTGAAGCAGTGAACTCTAGGACCTGCACATGCTATGCTATCCAACAGATTAAAAAAAAACAAAAAAATCAATTATTTAATGATCCATTTTATATCAACTGACTGCTCAACTTATTGACTTTGGCTTCAGCTGTTCAATACATGCGGTCAGACCGTCTGGCTGACGTAGTGGTCTCGGCACACAGGAGAGGACAGCAGGCAGCCTGACCTCCTGAGCTGCTGGAACTTGGCCTCGTTGGTGCAGCAGAAGTGCTGGAGCTCGCTGGAGGTGGGAGGCAGCGGCAGCCTGGACAGAGCCTGCAGAGTGGAGATGCACAGTGGCAGCCTCTGGACCACAGACAGAAACTCCTGCACGAAGCCATCAATCTCCTGCACAGACAAACGTGGAGCCAGAGTCACTCAGAAGCTTACCCGAAATCGCACGCAATTCACTGCTCTTTGACCAATATCTTTGGATGCAATTTTCTTTTTAATTGAAATTAAAAAAAAAGGTATTTGCCTCTGAAAAGCTCCTGTTATCTCAGTCCTTTGTTTGACTGACAGCAGCTAACGTCCCAAATAGATTTTTTTTCTTCCCTTCTTTACCATAATTTATGACCCACTCTGGTCTGCCATCAAAGTTGTGTTAGCTGTTCACTTATACTCGGATAAAAAAAAAATTGAACTCATCTCTCCACACAACGTGCAACGTGGTAAACAAGCTTGTTTATTCTGAGGCTTTTCAATCTTCGGATTTCTTTCCATTTTTATGGTCTAAAATCACTTACGATGCAGTCTAATTGTAACCAGCATGGAATTAAGCTGACAGCCGAACTGTAAGGCTGCTCTCGTCCAACTCACTAGGAGGTTGGTGCGACTGCCGGGTGCCCACAAGCTTCATCTCTCCATGTAGGTCGAGAGAAGCCTGCACTGTCGCATCCTAACTAGGTCTCCTATAGGCTCCCATGGCGAGTGAATGCTGTCATCATGTGCCAAATTCCCCAGTCGATCATGACTGAATGTATAATCTAATAGAAAGAGGGGCTCCTTTCACTTGCTAATAAGGTCAGCTGATTACGCGAGGCATTTGCACAAGCTTCACCAAGGTAACAAACAATAGGTGCCGGCCGCTTGGACGCAACTCATGAATGGATTCACCAAATGAAAACATCTCTGAGTGGGTGGCTCAACGACGGCAGGCTCACCATCACAAAGAGGCAACATTTCACATTCTGCAAAAGTACAGTGCATTAAATGGAGCTTAAATCTGTATATCGCACACACAAACGCACGCACACGACAATTTCATGGTTGGCTATGAAAGCAGTCTGAAAAACGCGGGGTTTTTTTATGTTAGAGGAGTGTTTTGTGGGTTTGTTTGAGGAGACCTTTTCCAATTCCAACAGCTCCAGAGTAGATTTATCACCCGCTACATTTTAAAAGGAGAAATGTATATTTTGGAATTAAATGTCAACTTCGGACTGTTTTCCAACGTGCGCTTGTCGAGCCAACGTCATGAATTCATACTTGGACATTAGCACTTCCTCGTGACCCAGACGTCCTTGAGTTTAAAAGGCATCGAGGGTGCCTGCAGGGCTATTTGGAATGAGTCTTTATTCAGCTGGGCAAGAGGCCCAGCTAAATAACTCCATAACGCTTAACCATAACTCTTCAACTTGCATATTAGTTGAACATTATTATTAGTTTTTTTTGGCAATTTTTCCTTTTCATTTTATTAGTGTTTTTGAGGTTGTGCCGAATTCAAGACAGAATACGAATCATCAAAATAGAAAATATCGGAGATGGCTTTCTACTCAAATTTAATCCCAATTCTTACCCTCTGAACTGGTTTCAAAACAAATGGATTCTCACATAGTCAGAGAGTTTTGCACACGGACACGTGCGTCCACGCACTCTCTCCAGCGCAGCTGGACAATGTTACTTTGTGTGAAGGATTCTGCTGATGCCATAACTGATCATGAGACCGCTTCATGAGTTTTGCTCCGACTCAAACTCCGATGGAGGAGTGTTTCACAAACATCGAGTCAGAAGTGCTGCATTGCATTACATCGAGCCGTCTAATCATTCACACCATGCGCGCTCATACTAGCGCATTTGTCAAATAAACGTTGGGCCTTTTCAGTGAATGCAGCCGCTGGCACAGTTATTGGATTTTTATTTTATCATTTTAGTTATCATTTCCTATGTATTAAAAAATGCAAGTCATTGATTACACTATTGATCAAATCCCATTCATCCCACTACCAATTTATGACAACTTTGTGCAGTCAGGAGCGTGTACCGTAACCAATAATTGAATACTTAAATGTAGTTTGGGAAGAAAAAAAATGCATTAAAATATTTAGTTTCCATACATCAGCGTTTATTTGATGTCCAAAGGTGTCAATTTCCTCCTCGTAAACCGGACAGTTAAATAATCTAACTTAACTACATTTAACCAACAGTGCAGTCAACTTTACGACACCCTCTGTGTTTGATAGTCGTGTATTCAGTTTGACTTTGTTTTTACAGTGCAACCTAGACCTGAATACCAATGTTTGAACAGGAAATTGGCCAATTTGAAGAGTCTGTTCTGATCACAACCCCCAGCTGGTGTCAACATAACATTCATATCGCCAGTGATTTCGAGCATTATAACTTCAAAAAAAAAAAAAACCCAAAACATCCATTTTACCAAACCAATGCCACAATACACTGCGTTAGACACAATCTTTTAGCTTAGAAAAAAAGATTAGTGAGATTTACTGTCTATACACAAGTAAACAGTGAAAAGTGATAGGGGTATACATTACCTTTACGAAGGCCACCCAACTCTGGTGAGAGTAAACGAGGTACCCGCCCAGCGATGCCGGGAGCTGACTCCGGTCGATGTAGTTGGAGAGCTCCGACACTTCTCTCAGAAGCACTTTCTACAAAAAGAGGAGATGATGGCGACTCAGCTAGGTCACCTCTGTGCGTAGCGTGTGTGTGTGTTGCTTTGTTCACCTTGAAAGCGGCGGTTGCAGTCTTGGCAGAAGGAGCCAGGACCTTCAGCAACAGCTTGACGACATCCTTCTTTTTAGGCTGAATGAGGTAAACTGTGTGGACCGTCCTCCTCTGAAGCTACAAATCAGCACCGGACAGTCTGCCGTTAACACCGAGTCTACCGACGCGGGTTGCCAATATTGCTGAATGTAAAAAAAATTTAACTCAAGCAGTGCTTCTGTTGTGTTGGGGGGAGTCCTAAAAATAGATTGAATAAATAATGGTACAGAAAGAACTAGTCCCTCGGGGTGGATCAGGGTCCAAATACACATGCAGTACATTTCTTATGGTTTTTGGTTTGAGCCTCCTTGCCCGATAAACGGCAATATTTTTCGCATTCCACGACTCAAGCTCGGTTCCGAGACGCTCAGTCATGCTAGTGCCCACAATGCAACAGTGCCGTAGCAATCCATTTTGTCGTTTCATTTGAATATATGAACCTCATACTCAAATTCATAGAGGAAACACTGATCCTTCATAAGCAGTCTCATGTCACAAGGGTATTTCAAAAGTGTAGGTTACCAATATTGGCCGCTCCATGTCACTAATCCAGGATTAAACAACCGACTTTTGTGGTCAAGACTTGGGATACTCTAAACCAACTTGATGCAGCTCTATGATGACACTGGATATCCATGTGCTGCACGCCTTGTACAAACATGCCGATAGCCAGTCTTGGGCTGCTTTCACAGAAACGGTTTGGTTCATTTGTTCCAGGCCAAGAATGCAGACAATGTAGGTTTGTGTGTAGACAGACTTGTTAAGGAGGAGCAACGTAGGCTCGAGGTCCCAGATCAGACGGGTTCCACGACTGTGCAGCTTAGCGCTTCATGGACCCAGATTCCTCAGAAGGAGAGGAAAGTATGAAGCACGTCACTGTGGCATCCATTTACCTCTCTGATGATTACAAAGTGCCTGTGACACATTTGATGAGGGCCATTTTTACACATTTTGGGGCCCTCTGCTCGTTCACTGGAGAGCTAAAATGTAGCTGTGACAGGACAGAGTGGAGAGAGATGGGGCGCAACCCACGAAAGGTCTGCGGCCAGATGCAAACAAAGTCATGGACCACGGAGCCCCCTGATTGTGAGAATTTTTGGTCTATAATGAAACGGATCATAAATAAATACAAAATGGATTATGTCAGAAGTAGGATATCAAAGTCTTTGCACCATTACCGGAGGATAGTGATGATACGGCTGCTAAATTCATTGTACGTGGGTGTTTTTCGACTGCAGGAACTCCGGCTGCTTACCAGGAGTGGACACATTTACAGGAGAGGCCCCATCCAGCCTTCCATTTCCACGGCATTGTCGGTAACGGAACACAAGATATAATTTCACCACTGCCACGTTCATTCCCTCTTTGTTGATATCCACAGTCACAGTAAGAATTTACATCGCAGCTAAATTGATCACTTTATTAGGTGAACTTGTGAGTCTAGTCTGCAGCAATCAGCACTGATCCCCCGTCTGCAGTTTTTCAGGGCCACTAATAAGTGCCCACCGCGGAGGACATACGTTTTCTCCCTTGAAAACTGTCTTGTCCTTTGACTCCTGCTGGGAGCCATTGCACAAATGGTTGGTTGGTAGCAGTGGGCAGCCCCACAGAGCGGGGATTTAACCAGTGACGAAGGCAAGTGTCAAATGAACCACTGTCAAAGGCTATTTAAACACTGCAGGCAAAAGTGGCCCAAATCCAACTGTTTGCCCATATCTGATTTTTTTTTTTTTTATGGACAATCGGATACATAACTGATGCTTTTCAAAGCGACCTCAGTCTTAACGGTCATGGTCGCATTTCATCCGACTTCTACGACATCACAGTTCTGCGCCGAAAGAGGTGGCAAGATCAAAAGTAAACAATGCATTTAAGCAGCAATTGCTCCAAAAAAAAAAAAAAAAAAAAAAAAAAAAAAGGTCTTTTGCTGTGCTTTTAGTCAATCTTCTCATGCAGGTCACGTGGAGTCACACTGGAGTCTGATGGTGGTCGCATAGAAATTATAATGTGCAGAACCGCACCAAAAAAAATGAATAAAATGGAATTGAGCATTAAGGCCTGCAGCCAAAAGTGGTTGCTTTTGAATCCCTATAAAAAAAGGTCACATCCATTCGCACACAGCTGCGGTTAGTTTGCTTTCCTTTAACACTTCAAAACTACCAACATGTGAGCTTCCTATTAAGCTCCATCAACTGATCAAATAGATGCAATAACTCGATGCTTGGGATTTAAGACGTCATGAGAAAGCACACCAAGCTAGGAATCCGCTCTTAAAGAGTTCTCAGCCTCTCGAGATTTTTGTGGTTTTTCCCTGCATGTTAGCAGATGAGAGCATCTGACAGTGGGTGGCGCCCCCCGAATGAGAGCCTGCCTTCACTGCTTTGCTTCACCATCTGTTAGCTGGAATTGGTCTTTTATGGTTAAGATGATACTAAAGGCCACTGTATGTTCAGATGGGTACAGGGTGCTGATTCCGAATTCTCTATCCTGGTGGTTTAAGATTTAGAAAAGAAAAAAAAAAAAGTCTAACCATGCTGGTATGCGCTCTTATCAAAAAAACATTTTTCTCCCCCTCAAAGAAGATAAGCTTATCTGGAAACAAAGCGTTGCCTACATGCAGTGTAGCTCATTTAATGTGATTTTAACTGGAGGCTTTTCTATCAAATAACCAAAGCATGTGACTAGCCATGCATGTGACCCTAAACACCCTTCTCCTCACACACACACACACACACTAAGCGAGGAATGCCACTATGACCACCGTCGGCATGATGAAGCGTTCAGCATTGTACTTTCGAGACCAGCTCAGGCTAGAGCGCCGATTCGAAAAAGGGAATGTTGCATAACCGCCCTGCAAGAAAAGTTGCGCTAGTCAAGAGGGGAGTCACAAGTTGGGCACGCCACTGCACCAACTTCAGCTCCGGTTCATGCATAATTCAGTTTTAGTCCGACTGCAGATACGCCGGGGCGAGCGCCACATTTCGACAACGCTTTAAAAAGCAGGACCTTTATGCTTTGGACCCAACGAGGTGACTCAATAATCACAGACTCACAAGGAATCTGATGCAGCGGCACTGATCTGACCCATTAATGTTTAAAAACGAGTGTTCGAGCAGGCACGAGTTCCTCAAACGTGCAGGTGACAGCTGCGTTATGCATTAACAAGCACAGTCCTGCACGTGGACTTAAACTCTCATGCAGAGTCCCGTTTCATGAGTGCAAATTGCTCATTTTCACTCATCAGTGTTGACCAAACATCAAGACAAAAAGACATGCAAAACAGATCTATAAAATGTATTTTCACAATCAGTTTGCTCGGCGGGACTGGCGACAGAACCCTGGTGGTTCAACCAGGCTAGTAATTTTTTGTCATGGGCATTTTGACGAGGCATCAGAGTGATGAAAAGGTTATTGCAGCATCTTTGGATCCGATCCGACTGAGGACCTTTTTCACAAGTCATGCACAGTTGCCTCCTCTTATTTACTCTCTCCTCAAATATAAACCAAGATTAGATTCATGGTTTTCCGGCATCAGTGCTGTTTAACTCCATTGCCAAAAAAATTTAAAATAGTGGGAGATACTGACCAGCATTTACTGAGCTAACAACTCTATCCATAATAATAATAATAATAATAATAATAATAATAATAATAATAATAATAATTATACAGAAACATTAACCATTCATCAAGATAAAGTGCCACACAGCCTCAGTTGTGAGGATTTGGTGTTTTGTTTTATTCCCCTTCAGAAGTTTTACGTCGAATTTTTACTCAGTGTCTTTTAGAGGCGTTACCATATCTTGGTGATTGTTATTGGGACTCAATTGTGATGCTGCTGAACCGTACTAGGTTCAACTGAGAGCTGTCCCTAATGTTTTGTCACCCAAATGCATAGGCGGGCTGGCCAAAATATAGGGGACACCTCTCAGCATAACCTGGTGCAATTCAACAGCGTCACAAATCATGTTCCCATCAACGATCATTAAGATATGTCAGTGCTAAATAGATTCAGTAGAAAGTCAACACAGGACTCCTGAAGGAAGAATATATGACAAGGGCTGTTGCATTATATCCTCTGGTAAATATGCAGTTGTTTTAATTTCATGGCCGATCGGTGTATGGAAGCATCACCGTAAATACAGTGCATGCCTTTGGCCAGCATCCACAGCGGCACTGCAGAAAGCACGGCGACAAAAACGATAC
The DNA here is from genome assembly GCA_901007715.1 of Dactylopterus volitans. Classification (NCBI taxonomy): domain Eukaryota; kingdom Metazoa; phylum Chordata; class Actinopteri; order Syngnathiformes; family Dactylopteridae; genus Dactylopterus; species Dactylopterus volitans. The sequence goes on from CAAKHG010021808.1 coordinate 46,828, forward strand.
CTCAAGCAGCAGCAGAACCTCAGCAACTGACTTGCTCGTGTGAGGTGACGCGAGTCTCAGGTCAGCCACCACCGACACCAGGCCGTCCTTCTCCTGCTTCTTCCTGTCGGGACGAGAGCAGTTCGGCCGCCGTTCGAGACTTCATCTCGCACACATGCGCAAAACACAGTGGGCCCCGTCCCGGTTCCACGTACTTGTGCAGACACAGGAAGTAGTTTATGAAGCCCACGACTTCTGCCTTGCTGAGTTCTGAGGAGAGTTTGGCTTGTCCGTCCACTGGGAACACGATCAAAGGGCAGCCATGTTGATCAAAAGCACCTGCACAGACAGAATATCTGTCAATCGGCTGCAACACACACACACACACACACACACACACACACACACACACACACGGCAAGCCATTTATCTTAAATCAGGGTTTAATTTCGAACATTTTTTCGCACGGGTATTTCATGCAACTGAGATCATTGTTGTGATTCTTTCTGATTAGCACTCT
>CAAKHG010021809.1:0-18354 GCA_901007715.1 Dactylopterus volitans
CCAGTTATATTAACACTCGTATTCCTCGAGACACTGGTCGAGGGGGTGGAGTTGCAGCCATTTTTAATTCAAGCTTATTGATCAACTCTAAACCGAAAATAAATCATAGTTCATTTGAAAGCCTGGTTCTTCATCTAGCAAATCCAGACTGGAAAACTTTACAGTCAATTTTATTTGTAATAGTTTACCGGCCTCCTGGCCCCTACTCTTAATTCTTATCTGATTTCTCAGAGTTCTTATCAAGTCTGGTTCTGAGTACAGATAAAACAATTGGTGTAGGTGATTTCAGTATCCATGCTAAGGATAATAATAGCCTTAGCATTGCATTTCTGCCGTTACTTGAGTCTTTGGGCTTCTCTGAGGATGTAAATGAACCTACTCACAGTTTTAGCCACACGCTCGACCTTGTCCTCACTTATGGCATTACAACTGAACACTTGTTGGTCTTTCCACAGAATCCTCTTTTACCTGACCACTGTTTAATAACCCTTGAATTCTTATTATTGGATTACACACCAGCAAAACAAAAATGTCCTCACTAGGTGTCTATCTGATAGGGCTGTCGCTAAATTTAAGGATGCGATTCCGTCAGCATTTAATTCAGTGTTTCATCTTAATTCAGCAGAGGACTCATATTGTAACTTTAGTCCCTCTCAGATTGATCTTCTTGTTGATAGTGCTGCAGGCTCGTTGAGACTGACACTCGACTCCATTGTCCTGCTAAAAAAGAAGATAATAAAACAAAATAGGTTAGCCCATGGTACAATTCTCAAACCTGCAAATTAAAGGAAATTTCCAGGAAACATGACAGATAATGGCGTTCCACCAAGCTGGAAGAAGCTCGCTTAGTCTGGCTAAATAGCCTTAAAATATTTTTGCAGACATTACGATGGCAAGTTTAAACAAAAATGCAATGAAATTTGGTCAACCTGAGCTTAGTCCTTGCTTAAACTGCCTTAATCAAACAACCTGGTAAAGATGTCGTGGCTCGAGGTTACATCAATTTTTTTTTTGTTTACTGATGTTCATGATTTACAAAAGCAGATGTGGACTCGGCTCAGCGGTGCACAACTTTTGTCTATTTATTGTCTATTTACTTTTTACTTTTGTAAAATCTACTGACAAGGGCAAATAAGACAATTTGATGATCGGTTGGGCCTGGAGAATGGCTCTGAGGTTAGTGCATCGGATGGGCTAGTGGTCGGGGCCCATGTTGGGCAACTCTTGCACTTTCCCCCACAGAGCTGCAGAAAAAAAAATCTGATTATGAAAATGCCAAACTCTGCTATAAAGTCTATTAGGTGATATCTGTTTTGTCAGTCGTGACAGGTTTCACCTTATGGCATCTCAGAAAACAAAACAATCCAAAAAATGCACTTTCCATAATATCCACTTATCTTGCAACTTGTAAACATCAACCCGAATAATGCAATGTTATCGGCGTTCACACAAGACGACTCTGATCCAGTCGCTTAGCCAGCTGCTTCACGTTACTTTATGAAGCAGCTGCACTCAACAGTGAGGCACAGGTGGACCTTATAGAAGCCGCAAAGCATGTTTGACCTCACCATGTGCCCCCTCCTGCTGCAGAGCTTGCAGGTCTTCGTCGGCCCGATTGCCATCCTCATCCTCAAGCACCTCCACTGCACGCCGCACGCACCGCCTCTTCGCAGGGGGACCCTCTTATACAACGCGTGTGCACGAGCGACAGGGCAAATTGAGTCATATTTGATCCACAGAGCAAACCACAGCTTTAAAATGAGGCATGCAAACAGTCTGTATTCTCTGCCGGGACATATTTGACCCGTAACTCCACAAATGTCAGCATTCGCTCAGACAGTCGTCTGCAGTCACCTTGCTGTTTCGAGTTTGCCCCACACGCGTCCTTCGGCCAGTCCCGGAAAAACTTCTCATCTTTCCTCAGCATGAGAAACCGCCCAAGGACGACATACACCTGCAGAGGGAGAGACGGCTGCACAATCACAGTCAATACAAGAATTCCAGTATCAAAGGGATCTCCCACAGTGATGGCCCTGTGTTAGTTTTGTGCTTCACAGCTCAATGGTGAAGATTATATGAATGGATGACAGCACTTAAGCAGATGCCAAAAATGCCACAGTGGTATCCAGGCAAGTGTAGCAGCCTGTAGGTTAGAAACATTACCTGGCAAAGGATACATGAGGCAAAGTCTTGTCGCATCTTGACTTTTCCGCTTATATACTGTATGTGACTGCACTCGGCTCGGGGTGACTGGGCAAGGAGTGCATCAACCAACACAAGGTCTTTGGAGGGGACTCTGTCTGTCCACTTTGCATGTTGCATAAAACTTTGCGGGAAGAGTGGACCAGGTCCTTTCCATTTCATCTGTCCACAAACTTCACCCTTTGCCAGCTCCTCCTGTGCTCTGGCTGGGGCATACACGGACTGAATTCTCATCGAGTGAACAGTGTTCTTGTCGTCCTTTATTTTCACCAGTATCCATAAGCGGCGGAACAGAGACGTGTTGGTGCCAACGTGCACAATCCAGGATGGCAAAGAGCAATTCTACAGAGAGGAGGTGGAACTATTTGGTAGCTGGTGCAGAAACAACAACTTGGCCCACAATCTCACCTGGTCCCTGCCCGTGGTCCACTGTCAAAAAGGCTCACCAGAGCTTGCACTTCATGCGGAGGTCAAAGAGGGAACACCTCAGCCCATCAATCCTCACCGCCTCCAACAAAGGCACCATTGACAGTGTGCTAACCAGCAGCATCTCTCAGTGGCACCAGAGCAGCGGTGGCGAGGACTGCTGAAAGGATTATTGGGGTCACGCTCCCACCCCTGGGGGACCTGGCAGAACAAGCAGCGGAAATCACCAAGGACCCCACCTACTCCAGTCAGGGACTGTTTTCCCTCCGGCCCTCTGACAGAAGAAACCGCAGCCTGTCAAGCTAACTGCAAGGATGTAAATGCCTGAATGACAATAAAGAATCTGAATCTGTAACAGGTATAGGTCATCCAGTACAAGTAACGTGAGACAGTAACATTCGACTATTCTATACCAGCCCCTATTCCAGCAATTAACTTCTACTGTGCTTTTTATTTGCTAAAACCGGCATGGACTTCACTTTTCATCAGCTCAAGTTCTTGCTTGCGGAACATTTGTGTTAACATCAGCTAAGTGGTACGCAGCTGAATGTGGATTTACCCTATTCCGGCTTGAGAGTTCAATGCCAGTGCGACCACGGCGCTGTGCACTCACTTCTTGTGATCCTACTTCACTTGTTGGTAGAACCAACCGTTATGGGCGGGGCTGGATGTCTGACCCCGCCTCCCCGCAGGCTGCAGCTATCGCACCCAAGCTGATGGACGTTCTAATTTCCATCCTGAAGGCTAAACCGTGCAGCGCCCCCTGCAGTCCTTTATTACACTGTTACTTTACTTATTTCCAACAAGATAGCGGCAAACAACTACCTAACAAATCCTATTGGGGCATTACACATTAAAATTAAAAACATACATACATGGTTAATATTGCCACTAAAACACATGTAACAGCTTTCAATTAAGAGACAAATTTTATATGGTGAAAATTATCGACACATACTGTACTGCTTAGGGTCATGTACATCAGTGGCCTAGAGGTAAATTATAAGGTTCTTTTGATATTTATGACCAATTTATCAAAGGTTGATGCACACTTCATACACAGAGCTGTTCAAGTGAAAGTTCCTAGATTGAAAGAAACAAAAAAAAAATCCATAGGTGGTTGAAAAGCATGTGTACTAAAACACTTAAACAATGCATCTAGTTTGTCCAACATAATTGCAACATCCGTATCGGATAAATGATAATAAACACCGTTGTGTGGTCATTTAACAACTTCAGCAATGCTTCTGCTCTGTACAGGCTAGATTAAACTTGTATTTCAGGGTGGTCCCTACACGGCTACTCCGTCCTGTATTTGAGAATGCCAACTTCCTCGGTTCCTTTGCATTTTGTATTTGTGACTATAAACGGAGCATCGTGTCCAGTGCTTTTGATGCCCAACATTTGTCTGGGCAAGTATTAAGACAAACACAACAGATAGGGATATACATGAAAACAGTGATTATTGCTGTCAGGGTGAATTTTATTTACTCTAATGGTAACAAATGGAGGATGATATACTGTCTTTTGGAATGCCATTCACTTGTGCGCATTAATTACATTCCAACTCTTTTTGACACTCGCATCCGTGTGACATGTACATTAGTCTTTGGGAGGAGGACAAAGCTACAGTGGGTTGTTACTGGGTGCTGTTAGTGCAACTTTAACAGTTTGGTTTAATAAGCTCTGAATAAGCCTACAGCTCAGACAGAATATTGGACGCGAGGCTGCAGGTCAGCCCAGTGCCGTCAGGCTCCACACTGATCTTCTTCACAACTCCATCTTCCACCAGCATAGAGTATCTGAAACACAGGGTGATGTAGATGGTGGTTCAGTATTACAAACATCAAATGACTACAAATGAGACACTAACTCCAACAGATAATGGCAGTGCCAGACTGTGTTTATCTATTGAAAGATTGTGATTTGGAATCTAAATTAGTCAACACATCATAGAAGAATAAAAATGCAGTGAATCAATTGACAGACTTTAAAACTTTTAATGGGAACCTAATGAAAATGTCACATTTCTACGAGCCCGGTCTTGGGCTGAATCCCAATCCACCTCTTTGCCCCACCCTTCTGTTTACATTTTCAAATCTAGGCGTTAGGTGTCCATGTTTTGGTTGCGATTTAGGGAAAAGGGAGGCAGTGTAAGACGTGTAAGAGGCAATTGGAGCCTCACAAATTTTCCAGTTTGCTTTGCAATTCAGCAGTTGCAACCACAAGATGGCTGCACAAGCAGCTTAAGGAAGCCACAAAAGGCGGTGATAAAAAAATGTGATAAAGATTTAATTAAATCACGATAGTCATCATATATTCTCCGATTCAGCGTACTTTGGGTACATCACAGCAGCTGAGGGCAGCACATTCTGTGGTCACATCCGCTCATGTAAATGCCCTCAACTAACTGAGGTGATGCGTCAGGGTCCTGAAGGGTTGTCCCATTTCGTAGGGGAAGATTTCAAACAAATATCACTTTGTCAGTCCCTGCTGAGAGCCACGGGAGTAACAAAAACCAGCGGAAGGCCTAGTGATAGTAAGGCCAAGGAGTGTATTGGGATTGGGTCTTTATGTGGTGTTGTCTGTATTTATTTTTGATATGATGAAGATGCCATTGACTTTTGCATGCATCATCTGACAGGTTTAAGCAAAATCGTCTATGAGTTTATATCCGATTTGACTGATGGAGACAAACACGATATCAATGTATTATAGCTGGACCTAAATTGGAAGCACTCTTACCGCTTGGATCGCTTGTTTCCAAGTACCTGCACAATCTGATCACTATCAATTAACAAGTCAACAGCCTAAGGGGCAGAGAGAAAAAGACAATTGAGTATATGCAGTCTGAAAAACTTTAAATCGTACATATACCAGAGAATTGGACTTACCCTTGTAAATGCTCCAGTGGGATCAGCCAACATTCGAACCTGGAGGAGGAAGTCAAAGTAAGCTCCACATTTTCTGTATCTGAAGAATCTTTTCATTAATCTGAGCCACTTCAGGCATTGCAATACTCCAGAATAATGCTAGTGAGTTTACGGTAAGAGTTTAATACTCTGTGTTGGCGTTATCGTCCTCGGGCATGGTATTGTCAGAGAGACAAATGTCATGTGCACTCAATTATGATTCTAAAATGCTTCCAGTAAATCTGTGACCACGTCTGACAGATTTCTGGGACCACTGTACTTCAAATTAAGCAAAAATGCTGCAATACTGAAATTCCAGAGTTCAAAATGTCTCCAAATAGCTCTTTAACCTGTCAAGTGTACGATATCATCACCCTCTGAATAATGGCACTAAATGTGATCCGTGTTTGTCTTGCCATTTGACTTGTAAGCCTGAGTGTAGAAAGTGCTCACAACACACAAATTGTAGACTGCACCTTGCCATCTGCACCATGCTCCTTTCCCCAAGCAGCCATGACAAATGCATCATTGACAGCAATACAGGCGATCTCCTGTATACCTTTGCTCTTCAAGTCCTCAGCCTGCTGCACAAAGCCTGGGAGGTGAGTCTGAAAGCACAAAGAGAAGTATTAAGGGTACACTACTTCCACGCATTTCACCCAAAACGTAGCAAGTAAAGTTAACAACGTGGACTCACCTTGGAACAACCAGGGGTGAAAGCGCCTGGTACAGCAAAGAGCACTCCCTTCTTGCCCTTAAAGAGCTGATCCATTGACACCTTATTTCCTGGCTCCCCCTCATGAACCTCCACTGCAGGAAGCTGTTCACCTACCTAATCCGGTGAAAATCACATCTGACTCTGTTGGTCACTGAATAATTACTTCCATCACTTACAGGCAGAATCTGTCAATTTGTTAATACAGAATACACTGAACAGCAAACATAAGCGCAAAAACAAAGATAATGCTAATATATTTCCCGTGCAGTTACTGTGAATTTTAACAGAATGATATGGCGAACACTTTTATAAATCCAATGCAGCGGTGTTTCTGGGATGATCAGTGTAGAAAAGCGCTAATGCTTTCTGTCAATTCCGTGCCGAAGTTCATCATAACCAGGGAAGTCAATGACAAAACCTTTAAGTTCATTTTTACTCAGTTTAGAAACGGATTATTGAAATGAAACCAACATCAGGGGTACATTGATTCTCGGTCCTTTAGGGAATGAGTAAATAGTGTATCACCCCAACAGAACTACGCATCTATATAATCTAGGGTGGTTTTGGTTGTTGACCACTAGAGGGCGAGAAACCTCTACACACATTCCGGTCTGCGGTCAAGATGGCCGAAGCGTTTAAGCAAATTAATGACTTGACATTGACGGATTAAAAAGAGGCACGCCAAGTCACACCGACACGCGTGTAAAGGCTGTTCTAGCAAGCCCCAACATAAATGTATCGGTTACATTTCTACACCCCCACAACCCTGAAGATGTCAGACGCGTGTTTCCGAGTGGCTGTGACGCAGCGCGGACAACCAGCACATCGCTGGTGTTGTAATCATCGACAGGTGGCTTCCTGGTAGGTTCGAATCAAGCGGGGCAGGTGTGCGAGACGAGGCAGGTGAACTACCGAGGGGGCCGACACGGCTGCAAAAGGACAAACAAATCCATCCGCTCCGAGCTTGACGGCTGCTCGGCCGGCATCATGGCGACTTGTTTTAAGAGGCCAGTTAGAACGGCTGAGCTACTGAGAGAGAAGACTGCAAACGTAATTCGCAAATATAACGAAGCAGCAGCAGCCGCATCGTGCGTGTTAGCGTAGGACAGGTGACGCACACGCGCGCACAGCTCATGTCGGCCAAGTTAACACGGGCCTTACCTGAATTGGCATTTTGACGAAGGCAGAAGTACGTAGCAGCCTCGTGCACCGGAAAACACTGGTGTTTTTGCAGAGGGCGGCCGTGAGGGAGAGCATTGTAGCTTGTAGCCGCTAGCACCGGATAATAGCTGACGGTTCGCCGAGAGGGCGTGGCCTACCGGGCTCGCGTTTGCTCGCTGTGATTGGCTGGCGCTGCCTGACTGTACTTGGTCTCTCCTGCCAGCCGCTTTCAAGCTCCTTAATGTGCAATAAAGTACAGCACCGCACGTAGTCCGGCATTTTTAATAATTTTAGTTTTATGCTAATTCTGTATTTTATACTTGTTTATAAGTGTGTACTTTGTTGTAGGTAGATGTAGTTTTTTTTTTCTTTCTATGGTCACTTTGAATATATCTGCTGCTGCTGTAACTCATAATTACCTGCAAAGGATTAATAAAGTCTCTCTCTCTATCCATCATAGATGGATGATTAAGACTTGCTTAGTGAAGAGTAGCCAAACCAATACAAGTTCATTGGAAGCAAATTAATTTTTTTTTTTACTTGTTTGCTCATTTTGAGCCTATTCAATAGCACACGCACACAATTCTCACAGTACGAAACAAGCTGGATTAATACTGTCTGCAGTCAGAGGATGATGGGCAAATAAGCAGTTTGGATGATAATTGTATTCATCTAGGTAGTCATAGGGGATGTGCATACTTTAACATTTAGTGGACTTTCTGGTATACAGGTAGACAAATGATTCATTTTTTAATCTGCTGAACTGTGACAGGTTGCTACAGATCGATTGTTTTGTTTTTCCATCTGTGCATTTTTTGTGTTGCAAATCAAACTGCCTCCTGGAGGTCTAATACAGTAAATGATACCATTTGTCTGCTTATCATTGTTACTGTCTTATTTCTAAGAAGCACATCTTTGATTAGCTGCACATTTTAATTTTCTCATTAAAGTTAAAAAAAAAATCCATATTTTGATGACATTGGTTTCTCAACTGCATGCAAAGTCTTTAGATTTTATACAACTTTTGAGGACCTCCCTATATGAGGTGACCTAAAATTTCATTCAAACATTGGTAGCATTGAACAGTTCAGCAGACTTCATCACACTAACCCATCTTACACACACAAATACACATGCATAACACACCAACAGAGATGAGACCAGTGATAGGCTTTGTGGTGGTGGTGTGTCCATTTATTACACAACACAAAGCACCTACAATAATCCACTCTCTGTTGCTTCAGAAAGCGGAGGATATCACCTTTTTCACAGTGATTTTTATGTGGACATGTTTAGACAAGGACATCAAAATGTTTCATCTTAATGAGGGCGGAGGGGGGAAGCCTACACAGAAAATCACAGCCAATATCTCACACAAAAATAAAGCAGTGTCAACAAATAGTAAATTGAGTAAAAAATAGAATTTAATCATTTAAATAGTCTTTCAAAATACAAACATTGATTTGAACTCCTAAATAATAGAACGCTTAGTACCTATTTCTCATAACTGGCAATGTTAAATGTACACTGTGGCTATACAAGGAAATGTGAGGTTTGGTAATTTATTGTATTGCTCATTTATGTTAATGCGCACGGATTTAATAGAAACTACAAACTGTATAATTTAAACATCGACACCGTAAATGACCCTCCCCTCCCCATACCTAAACAATCTTTGCGTAAATGACCAAGACAAGAGACTTTAACAGCTCTAAGTGGACAAAGGTTTCTTTATGCATTTCAGGATTCTGGTTGCTGTTTGAGAAATCAGGTTAGTAAGCAAATCAGAAACCAATTTTTTTTTTTTTTTTTAAGATGTAAGCTGTAACCACTGAAAAGCTGTCACTTCACACATTTCAGGAACAAGATCAGTATAAACAATTTAATGAAAAAGTCACATTTGCCAAATACTGTATATCAGTCCCTGATCTACAACGCTGAACCCTTCTCAATTTAATCCTTTGAGGTGCAGCATTTATCCTCCGAAACGAGAATTTGCTTGCTTGCCCTCCAGTGTATGTCACCTTGTACCATCTTATAAAAGCATGATTAATGAGCCATATACACCTTATGGTTATGAAAACAAAAAAATTACCTCAGATGTTTGCGCAACTGCAAGACATTTAATATAGCCCAAATCCTAATTTAACTTAAGTCACAAAAGCAATAATCATATTCGTCTCCACAGTTGTTTGACATCTGGATTATTCTGTCTGTTGAGGTAGCCCTCTGTAGCTTCATCATGCCGCAAGATGTATAAATTGATCCCTAAATGACAATCTGCTTCAAAAACAACCCACACTGCTTACATTAAAAGACAAAAACACTTATCCTAAAGGTCCTAAATGGACAGTTTCATTTCAATACCAACCCCACAAGTGTCGCATCGTAATTAAAATACCCTAAAATCCTAGAAAGGAAAATGTAAGAAAACGCATGTTTCAAGTACAAATACAGTATAATTGTTATGGGGATTTTAGTTACATTTGCTGGCTTTATCAACTATAACTTGCATGTCGCTGTTTATTTCAATGTTCATGGCCGAAAGATTCATGACCCTTAGGTTAGTAAATAGTTTTTAGGGATCTGATCTGACAGCAGATACTGATGCTGTGCACTGCATGTGAAGCTTGCCATAATGTTCTCTTATATTCTAAGTATACAAACCTGCTGAACAATGAGGATGTTAGTCACACGTTTTTACATCCAAAGGGAAGATGTGTTGCATATGTTGCATTTTTTGTTGCCCTGAGCCCATTACGGGCACTTAAAAAAATTAAACACACATACGCACACAAAGGAGACATCTCACACTTAATGAGTGGAGGTCTTTTAAGCAACGGTCTTCACAACTGCTGAAAATGCAGCTATATGGTATCATACACCTTGAAAATATGAGTTACACCAATCAGATGGGTTATTGCAGCGCATTATAGCCTACAACTGAAACAGGCCAAACAGGTCAGGCCATTCCTTTTGAACAAACACGGCTGCTGAAGTGAAAATAGTGGTTAGATCTAGTGTAGGGTAGCAGTATAAAAAAAAAAAAGCAGATGAGGCATATGCATCTCTTGTCTAATCATTGTTGTTGCCACATTGGTTTTGATACCAGTGTTCTTCCCTGAACTCAGTGTAGCTCATTGGTTTTGACTGCGTGCGAACAGATACGCACGCTTGTATGGAAGCCAGTATCTTGTGTGGCAAAAGTTTACCAACACCAAGTGTATTACTTTCCAAGTCCTGGACTACAAATTGATTGCAAAATCTTTAATAAAGAATGCTGCACCTACACAAACCAGTGGTTCCACACTCCACTTGTCAACCTCCCAAGTGCTGGAGTTCGCTCTCTCCGACTAGGTTTTTAGATCTACACACCTGGAATTTCTGACAGCCAATACTTGATGATGGAATTTATTAAACTCAGTACTTGAGGTTCTGACAGTGGAGAACTACTGACTTACACACAACCAGATGTCTCACCATTTTATCCACATTTTCAATGTGACAGACAACAATCAAGTCATTATATTGCTTTTAACATATTGCAAGTAATTCCTATGGATTTGCCTACAACGGCACACTACGCTAGAGTAAATACAAGCACCCCATGTGCATGTCAGTCTGTCCTATACTGGACCCTCAAGTCTTTGCCGGACTATGCTATGGCTTTTATGAGCAGATGTTGCATTATTTTAAAAAGTTCAAAAGCCGCATGACTGCAGTCTGTTCTTGTTTACGTAAATGTCGTCCTTCAGTGGTTATGCAACTGCAGACTGAAGCTGTGATGGAACACACCATGGAAATAGTTGAGAAACTGAAGCATCTTGGCATTCATTTTAATGATTTCTCTGGGGGTTTTTTTTTTAGCTTCTCACATTTGGACAAATGCGGATCTCAGAATCTTTAACTGAAGTTTGGCAGTTACAATTAAGTGTATTTAACCTTTTTCCCACTTTGGGAGATGAATGTATGAGGTTTGTCTTTTCTCATGTTCTTTTCCTATCTTCATGTAGCCTACAGGGGAAGAGGACCATTACACCTCATTATTTATTCTCTAATAAAACTTTTGCATTCTAACAAACCACTCATCCACTCAAAGACTCGATCTCTGTTAGGTCTTTCTCTGCGTCTTCTTCACTTCTGCTTTTCCCCTCTAAGGGGAGTCCATCATGGCTTCCAGCATCTCCAAGAATAGTTTGTGCATGGGTATACCACCACGGGTCTTGATGCTGTAGAAGGTGGTAAGAGCCCGACCAGCAGTCTGTCGGAGAAGAGGCAAAGTTAAAAGGAGGCGCCCTGCCCGCTGAGGGTCATCTGGGCGCCGCTGACATTCCAATTCAAGCAGGGCCTGGTGGAGAAGGTCCCGCAGCTTCTGCACAGCCTCCATGTCCTCGATGTAAACAGAGTCTGACAGAGCAAAAGTAAGGACATGGTAAGGCCATTTAGTACGATTATCTTTTCACAGCTCTTGCCGCAGAACACTTAAAGTTGGCATGCCAAGTAACTTTAACATGAACAGAATCTCATTTCTGCCTGTATTTACAAAACAAACAGTGGATCTGTACAAGCAGCACAAACTGGATGATCTGCTGTTGACAGTAATCCTGAGTGGATGTCGACATAAAGGTCACTTCATTGTTTAGACCAACTACTATACATTGTTTGTCCTATAGTATAACTGCCTGTTCAAGATTTGAGGACAGTTAAAATGTTTCTGTAATTTTCACTTTGCCTAACACTGGCGATACCTCTTTCTACTGTGGTTATGAGCCTTAAAAAGCTTAAAAGCTGGACAACTATTAAGGTCTGTACACCTCCCAGCTGATCTCCAGCATTTTGTTGCCACCAATGTCATACTTCAAAGAATTCACCCGAAAATGAAATTCACTCATTATCCACTCACTACTATGCTGTTGGAGCACGAGCTGATATCTGCTCATGTCCTTTTGACGAGAGCTTGTGGTGTGTGCGCGTGAACATGAATGTGGCTCCAGGCTAGCAAGATAACAGGGACATCGCGTAAATGACACCATTTTGATTCAAATTCGAATATCGAGGCTTACAGACGCTTGGATGACGTCACAGGAGCAGCACAGGGACTTTTTTGCTTTTTCTTGTTTTTCTGTTTCGTGAACTCAAACACTTGACTCACCTGCACATCAGCATAGAGGTGAATGGACAATGAACTGCCCTTCTAAGTTAAATGAGGACTGACTACACTGATTAATTAAATCACAATTTTGAACTAAACCAAAACAGGATTTTTTTGCTGTTGTGACAAATGGTGTAAACTGTGTTTTAATGCCAAAATAATTATGTGCCACTGTAATTATGAAAACATAACCCTTAATAGCCACTTCATTAGGTAAAGCTAACTAAAATTATGAAATCTAACAAAACATCCCAGTAGCACATCTGGCCCGTTTGCCCCTTCTGTGTGACATTTTGTTCATCTGGGGGACTGTGGCACTGCAAAACTGCAATTATAGCCACGAGGCTTGAGTAAATGGCACAAACCCTTTCTTCATGAGCCTAATATTATGTTTCATTTCAATGTAATGTTTTCTGTTAATGCAGGCCACAGGTGAGACGTGACCCATCTCACCATCTGATCAGAAAAGCATCAGAAAACCTTAAGTGTTCTGAAATACCTTAAACACTTAAGCACAATTGTAGTTTCAGTTTGGTCTACTGATGGTATGGCACTGGCAGCAGCTCTGAACATTGAGCAAATGCTAGTTTGCAAAAGTAATGCGCACACACACATAAAACACAAGTACCTGAGTTAGTGAGTGCGATGGCTTTTAGCATGACAAATTCCTCCCGGTCCACATTTAGTGCACGGAAACGGCGGGCAAGTTGACTAATTGCTGCATTTAACTCTGTCAGTCCAGCGACGCGTGACATTTCCTCATCAAGGACAAAATCCTCTGCGAACACAACCTCATCTTCACAGCCAAGCGAACGGTATGCTACGCCCAGCACCAGCACCTCCAGCCAAACAGACTGCAGCACAGACATCTGGTCTGCTAGAGACAGCGATAGGAAGCCTGCAGGGAAACAGACATTTGGGAAGAGAGAACTGAATCTAAATGCAGAACGGGCAATTTAGTGAAAGGGTTCTGATTGGGTGGTCAACTTAACAAGAGAAATGGGCTTGGTAACAAAAGGTTGCCAGTTCAATCCCCTGTACAGGAACAGCGTTTTCACCTTCCTCAATTTGGCGGCTTTCAGCAAGGCACATCACTTCCAAAAAATGTGTGCCTGTGTGTGTGCTCACTTTAAAAGTGTGTGGTTAGTGTTCACTATTTGAATGAGTCAAATGCAGAAAGTAAATTTCTGTGATGGATAAAGCAAATAAATCACATATAAACAAAACATTTTGGCTTACAACCACTAATTTGCCAGTGTAAACAGAAATTATGTAAAAAACAATTAAAATACTTTCTTTTTACACAATCAATCAGTAGAAATGTGGTGCAAATCCTGATATCTAGCATCTCTTAATGATGCTTCATCCAGCATAAGTCAGGTTCACATGGGGTTTTTTTTCTATAATACATGGTATGCTTTGAAAAAATAAGTCATAGTCTGAATGAAACATGACACTTTTCTTCCAGATGAGTACAAATGGACCACAACATGATTTACATTGCTTCCATGCTTTCACCACCTCAACTGTATCAGCCCTGCATCTCTTACCAGGAATGTGTTTGGCCCAGCCAATGATGACGACCAGCTCACGGTCAGCAAGGTCACAAAGGGTGGTGAGCGTGCGCTGGGCTGTATCAGGCTGCAGGGGGTCAGGCATGGCAAATAACTTTTCTGGCTCCGCCACTAGAAGGTGGGACACGATGATGTTGGAGGAACCTAAGTAACAAAACACATAGGGCAATGAGTCAGATGCACTTATTAAACCTGCCATGTATACTTATTTTATGTGAAATGCTGAAATCTCTGCATTCATTCTGCATGTGTCCATTTCCCTATTTCAAGTGGCTTGAGGCCTCCCTACCAAGATGACTTCTTATTTAACAAGCACCAGTATGTTTTTCCTTCCACATATACAAAGTTTCTCATTTATACTTGCTTAAGCCCTGGGCCAGATTTATGCAAATTGCAAGCGAGGTCATGTAAAATCACGTAGCTGTACAGTATTAATATTTCACTCAAGGGACAGATAAAAAGTAGGAATCATGCTAATTTTTTGACAGTAGAGGGCACTGCTGTACAATGAATTCCAATGCATTTGAAAGTCTTTTGAGTGCAGCATGTGGGAGCAATACATGTTTTGAGCAGCACTCTGAGTGACTCAAGTTTGAAAGAACAAGCCCTCTCTCAACAGACTGACTTTATCTCACTATGAATCAGTAGGGCCCAGGAGCGACCTCCAAACTGGACTGCTGCAGACCACCCAGGGCCTAAATTTGTTTACCAACAGTTACCGTGAGTAGTCATGTAGCATGCCTGCACACAGTTGTTCAGCTAGTTATGTGTGCATAGCAATGGCAAGACACCAGCATTGCAAAAAGGCCAAGCCAGTTCTAAAACATATTAAACGTGAATGAAAATCTGCTGAATGCAACGAGAGCATTTTAGTTCTTGTAGCTTTTATTTATTGTAATAGTATTGCACTATGTTGCGAGTTGCAAAAACATGACATAATGATCTGACCTTTTTCACTCTCCTTGGTAAGTGGTAGGGGGGCACTCTGGTAGGTAGCGTTCTCCACTTCAGGGCGCCTTTTGTACTTCTGTCTTCCTCCTCGGACCCTATCTAGACGAACTCCTACATCGGGGAAGATGATATTATTATTACTTATACAATATGAAAGATTCAGAAGATCACCACAATGACCTCTAGCATATAATGTTAAAGATTGGCTGAAAATGTTTTGGGGGTTTTTCCCCACAGTGACTTAACAGCAAATTCTGAACACTCACCCTCTTTCAGCATGCCCACTTTGAGGCACTTGGTGAAGCGGCATGCCTGGCAAGCCTTTCTGCGCCTTTTGGTGATCTCGCACTCATTTGATGCTGGACAGCTGTACTCAATGTTACCTAAGGGGAGAAGATTAAGATGGAAGTTAGATGATTAAGCATTTATGAATGAGCAACTGAAATAAATGAAAACCCTCCATTCTCTTAATCCAAATCATGATCTATCACAGCAGAAGATAGTGGCCAATCCACTGCACAGTCTACTAATGTACTGAAGATACATGTAAACTGCATTTGTGTTTTTTGTCAATCAATAAGTAGAATTATATCCTTGCCGTTGATCGTCTCTGTCGGTCAAGTTATGGTCACCCTTTCCCCCTCACTTCCTTAGTTATGACACTTGAATAATGGTCAGAAAAGTGTCTTTGCTGAATCAGTGAGGTTATCCTTTGACCACCAAATTCTAATCAGTTCGTCCTTCAGCCAAGGAAGACAAACTAGCCAGATGTAATGAAATTCCCTCCAGGCGTCCCTGAGATAACGCATTCTCAAGAATGGGACAGATGTGAGTTCACAGTGACCTTGACCTTTGACCATAAAATCTAATCAGCTCATCCTTGAGCCAATGTGGATGTTTGTGCCAAATTTGAAAGAATTTCCTCTAAGCCTTTCTGAGATATCGTGCTCACAAGAATGGGACAGACAGATGGACATGTCAAAATTGTAATGCCTCCGGCCACGGCTGCCACCGACACAGACGCATAACCAGATGGGCCAATTGAGATGACTTTGTTTAAAGGCATGTTATAACACCATCAGTATGTGATGTGGCTTCTTAGTTACTCCAACATTCTCCAGAATGTTTCATCACAATGGAGATGCTACAGGAGAGGAGGGCATTTTTCAATTGGTTGGTATGACCTATAATACTGATGTGACAAAGAGGCAACACAAGATATTTTCAAATATGACACTGTACTTCTAATTGGCAACAACAACGTCAAACAAAAATATTTCTGAATTTCTGCAACTGTATAACTCGTGATTAAAGGCTTTCATCTGCCTGTTAAACATAACTGTATGCTACTTGGTCTAATATGGAAAAACTTCTATCTCACCGCGACACACACCTTGAATGGTTCTCTTGAAGAATGCTTTGCAGGCCTCGCATGAAGCTACGCCGTAGTGGTAACCTGAGGCCACATCCCCACACACTAAACACAGCCTCTTGGGTAGCGTGCTTAGGGCATACTTGCATCGCCCTGCTCCATTTCCAGTGGAGCCCTCCTCTGCTCCATCTCCACTCTCATCTTTGAACTGGCAGCGCAGAGCTGGTGTGTATAGTGGCGGGGAATAACGTTTGGTGCCGTCTCCTCTGGTCCCTCCACCTCCACTCTGAGAGGAGTCTGAGGAGGCCCCGCCAGGACTGGTGCGACCTCCCCCACCTCCCTCTGGACTGCTTGGTTCGGCTTTTATGTAGACATCTGCCCGACGTTCCCTGGAAGACATGATGTCTACTGGGAAAAATAAAACAAAGACCAAAGTAAATACAAGAATATAGCACTTACTTCACAAATTTTCTTTTAAAACCAGGTAAAACCTAACTGATTAAAAAAAAAAAATGACAAGAAATTATGGGTGACTGAAAAGGAAGAGATTTGACTATTTCACATTATTTAAGTGCCTTGTTGACTCTTAAAAAACCCAGATATGGCAGCAGCAATTAATAAAATAACCAGCTGACTTGCCAGTAAAATGTTAAGCGACTAGTTGATCATCTATTTTGATAAGTGATAAATATGAAATGAAAATTTACTGTTGATCTGTTTTAGCAGATAAACGTTTCATACCCTGATACTATAGATTTAAAAAATGTTTTCAGAATTCCTTCATCCCCACAGCATTTGATGTATATTTTCACAGTTTATTTACCTACGTGCTTGATTACATACAAAGCCCTATAAACTTTGTATGTTTTGATCATAATCATTTAATGCTGCCAATTATGATGTCCAGAAACAACAAAGAAGCATGATGGACTCTTTTCATTTCAAATATAAAATGTTATACTCAAGATTAAATTCCTAATCTTGACAGCGTAACAGTTAAAGCACTTTCAAACATCATAGACCTCTGTATGAACCCTTGTATGAACCCTAGTAAACCAAGAAGAAGTTTTGTTTTGGACTTTTGGTTGGACAAAAGACATATGTCAGCTCAGTATCAGGAAACTGACATTTTCATTATAACATTTTATAGAACAGAAAAATCAAGAAAATAAACTGAAACCTGTCATTACTGACAAAATAAATACTGTCAAATAAATGTTATAGCAGAGTTTGGCATTTTCATAATCAAACTTTTTTTCCTGAAGTATCTGTGGGGAAAGTGCAAGAGTTGGCCAACATGGGACCCGAGCATTACCCCATCAGATGTGCTAGCCTCAGAGCCATTCTCCAGGCCCAACTGATCATCAAACTGTCTTATTTGCCCTTGTCTGTAGATTTTACAGAAGTAAAAAGGTAAACAAAAAGCACAATAAACCGACAAAAAAAAAATCTGTTCTGTATTCCGTAAGGAGCTCCCTTCAGCCCTATAAACATTACTTAGCTCCAGTGATTGTTAATCAAAGGACTTCATCTTTAAATCAATCATTTTTCCTCAGTGGAAGCAAAAACTATTTTTGCATTATCAGCAAACAAGCATATTAATAATATCACTAATGGTTTGTTGTTACCCAACAGGATTTAGGACAAATGTTGTCTCGGCTATTTTTTCTCATCTACATTTTTTTGACCATGAAAACTTATGCAGCTTGGATTCATCAAAACAAGATCCTTTAAAACCCAATAAAATCATGCATATACAGTCAATTCAGTCCCCACAGTGTCCAGTCTTTGCCTTCAACATTTCAAGAGAATGAAATCACCAGGGTGACTGGATGAGGATCACGATGCTCATAAGCTTCACTGTTTAGACAGATAACTAATATTCA
>CAAKHG010021810.1:7736-24207 GCA_901007715.1 Dactylopterus volitans
CGTACAATCATCTTGACAAAAACGGTTACTTCTCAAATCGCACCCTCATCTGCTCTCCGTCCTCGACTGATTGGAATTGTGGCTCATATGGAATCTTTCAAGCCAGCGGCACCCAGACCGTAGGACAGGACATTCTGGTTTGTTATATTTTCCGACTGATTTTCAACCTCCGGCGGGTTCCTCCGGAGCAAACGACGCCTCGGATTCCACCTTCCTCCGACACTCAACTCCTCGCCGGCCGCCAGAGTTGCAGTCCTGAGCTGAAAATGAGTCGCCACACCTGCTGGAGGCCGCAGCTGTGGCCGTGACACGGCGAGTCCTCAGGAACGACGAGAGGTCAGAGGTTGCCACCTCCTCCCACTCGACATCTCCTCAGCAGCACCTCCAGCCGACCCCCCCCGCCGGGGGCCCCCTTTCTAGCCCTAAACCCCCCTCGGGGTAGTGTAACAGCAACGGCGTCACAAGTGTGCACATCAGCACACTTCGCATACACACAGCTGAGGGTGATTTGACTCAGGGGGGTCAAGGTCAGGGAGCAGATGGGACTTTCTGCCGCGACCTTTGCGTGGACAGCAGGAGCCCGGCCGTGCTGGCTCAAGTCTTATCGCCTCCCGACTGCACTTTAGCCATTTACACCTCCCCGCCATGCCAATCAAGTCTGTCCAAAACTCCCTGCGGCTTTCCATTCCCTTCCAAAAATAAAAAAAAAATAAATAAAAAAATAAATGAAACATCCGTGAAAACATTTTTGCTTGTTTGCAGAGGATGTTAAAGTTACCCTGTGGGGTTTATTCTTTTAAAGTGCTTGTTTACTCTTTCTCACAAA
The DNA here is from genome assembly GCA_901007715.1 of Dactylopterus volitans. Lineage (NCBI taxonomy): Eukaryota > Metazoa > Chordata > Actinopteri > Syngnathiformes > Dactylopteridae > Dactylopterus > Dactylopterus volitans. The sequence goes on from CAAKHG010021810.1 coordinate 8,563, forward strand.
GATGCATTTTGCGGAATCGCACTCCTTAATGAAACATGTTGAATGCATTTCCTTCCCCTCACAATTTGCAGATGCATAATTAGCTTTTTTTTTCCTTTTTTTTTTTTTTTTTTTATTTGAATGGAACATTGTTTTCATTTGTGTTTACTTATTGCTTCCCCTTTTGTTTGGCTACGTTTCTTGCCTGGTCCACCTCCATGTGGAACACCGTGAAGCGCTCGGCTGGGTGCATGTGCGCTTGCATCCTGTAATGAATGAGGACCAGCTGGGAAAACATTGCATCACAGCACCGCTAGTGGTCAGAAAACCTCACGAGTTACCATCAAGGAGACGCAACAAATTCCATTTTTCCTTCATTTTTAAATTCTACTCGTCTGTTTGTTTACTTATTTTTCTCTTTTTTTATGTTGATATTTTGCTTCGTCCACTACAGAAAATATCGGATGGCTGTCGAGGACACAAGATAGTGCCTTTGTGATTCTTCCTGTGTCTGAAATAGTTCATTCATACGCAGCTCTGTGTGTTGATCATATATGTAAATGAAAAAAAAATATATATATATATATATATATATATATATAGATTTAAATTTACACATTCCAGTCTTTATGTTGTTCACCTATTCCAGGGGTCCCCAAACTTTTTCCTGTGAGGGCCACATAACTTTTCCCTTCTCTGATGGAGGGTCGGGGTCAGTTTGTAACAGAAAATCGCAGGGGTGCCTAAACGTAAAAATGAATTGTTTTCCAGAAAGCCACCCACATAACCAAATAACCATTTCCGGGTTCTTTACAGAAAAAAAAGTCAGGAAATAAATAATAACACTATTAATGAAATAAATAATAACCAAATAACCCTCTCTGGGTTCTTCACAGAAAAAGTCAGGAAATAAATAATAACACTATTTATTTAAAAAATAATTTACCCCCTAAAAATGGGTGGTCCTATATTTTTTGTCACGCACTGTATATGAAAAAAAATCAAAATGCGTTTCTGGTATTGTTAAGGGGGCCGGACCAAATGTGGAGGCGGGCTGTATCTGGCCCGCGGGCCGTACTTTGGGGGACCACTGACCTATTCTAAGGACTGTTTTGCTGTATTTCATTTGAATTTACAACATTTTTGCAATCTAGAGAAATTAATGTGCCAATTTGATGATTCATTATTCAATTTCATTTATTTTTATAAACAACTCACTCCAAACTCAGCCTATTGGCGAACATGTCACTTTTGAGGACCTTTTAACGTGTCAGGTGAGCACATATTTAGTTTTCCGCATGACATTTCACGCCGCTCGGTGGTCGGCGACATTCACGGTGAGGGGATGATGCGTCATCTCATCGACGACAGAGAGGCTGTGCCGCTGTCCGCAAAATTAAGTAAAGCCGCCAAGGTATCATCATGCTCCAATGTCAGATGTTCATGTTGATGCACAAATGTGCGTAACAGCATGATGATGCAAAGCCATGAAAGTCAAGAGTCATGAAAATGAACCTAGGATGTCCAGTTTTTTGTTGGCACTTATGCAACAGACCCCCCCCCCCTTAATCCAGTTTTTACGACGTGTTTTTGTTTTGGAGTGCAGCTTTTAATAAAAGTTGTTTGGGAAAGGCGTAAGCCCACAATTGTTCATTTTCAAACGGTCACAACAGGATGGCGCGGTCCGGTGTGCAGCGACCTAACTGCAGAACTTCCTGTGTCATTAAGCGCACCGGGCTGAGCTTTTTTTTTTTGGTCCGTTGATTTTTTTTTTTAAAAAGAGGAACCCGCGTGGAGGAAAAGGACGGGGAAGACAGCTCGTTAATTTAACGAAACACTCAGGGGATCAGTTGCGTTTTTGTTTTTTTTTCTTTATGCCGCGGCGGGTGCCAGAGGTCTAGCCAACAAGTGGTTCGGGTTCGTGTCGGGGTCTCCTCTCTCAGGGTCTCCTCTTTCACAGCAGAAGTGCAAACGTGACAATGACGCAAGCTTCCACTGTGAACGGCGGATCCTTCCTCGTCTGGCATCGGGGATTCTCATAAGAACAGGTGTCGCCATGCGGCTATTAGGGGCTATTTTATAACGCGAGACGGCGGACATGAAATTACGTCAGAGAATCCCGAAAGAAACTTCTTCTCATGCGTTCCTTTTTTTTTTTTTCTTTCTGTGACGTCATTTGATGAATTATGCCCTTTGCGGGGCTGAGAACGTTTATTATCCTCAGATGTTGGACCTCCTTTGCCTGACCCCCATCCAGATGTTACCCAATCTGGTGGACGCGCAGGCGCGGTGACGTCTCCGTCGTAGGCGTGAGATGCGACTTAGAGGGGAGAACTGGACGCGACTCCCCGGCAGTGACAGACATAGAGAGACACATGCATTGGCGGGCAGCAAACGTGGGAAATGGACGGTGGAAAAGGGAAGGAGGGAGCTCGATATCAGCGACTCGTTGGAAGCGCCGCAGTTTCAGCCTCACTTACCCACAATCCCACCAGGCGGAAGCGCTCGCGACAAGAGGACACACATCAGTGACATCCTAAGTTGGACTGGCGGTGAGCAAAACTGAAATTATTCAGTTCATATTAGCTTTATTCCGCCATTTCTGATAAGGTTTTTATATGTGGCAGCGTTGGGTGCTTTCAAAAAAAAAAAAAAGGAGCTCGCCATCTTCTGGCCAGACAGAGGTGGCGCATTCAGCCGCTCAGCCTTGCAGCTTCTCAGTTCCGAAACGTTTACGCGAAAGGCGGACGACTGTGGCGCCTTAGGGTGTAACAGCACGCCGCCGGCGGGTGAACCTACGATCAATCTATGCTTCCCTTCAGGATTAATAAAGTATTTCTGATATCAGGAGTGAAACTTGCGCTCTCAGCGAGACGACGCACACAACCGAGAACAGAAACGGTATTAACACGCCAGAGGACCCCTCAATGAAGAAAGGGACCAACCAAAAATGGTTGGCTGCAAAGGAACGGCTAGCTTTGCAGATTGGTTCCGCGCAACAGGATAATCCGTTAGCGTCGACAAGTTCTGGACTCATCCCGGATGTTTGGCACGTTGCCTTCAATCAGTTTGCACACGTTTTTTGATCATCTCAGTGTGTCTTCATTGCGCCTTTGGAGCGGCTTCCTGTTCGTATGCTAAGCCGATGACTGTGAGATAGACAAGTTACAGAACCAGACGTCACAGCCACTCCGTTTAACGTTCCTGTCAGGGCGGGACGTTCTCCAGGTCTGAACTTGGACCGTGAGTTTGCGGGATGGCCAAAAAAAACAAGGCGAGTGGTTGCAGCACAGGTGTGACAGGCATTTCGGAAATCTGACGGAAAAGCGGCGTCTCTAAAGTGGACGGAGGCGACGCCGCAGCAGGCGGGTTTTTTTGGACCCACTCGGGTGACGATAGAGTCAAAGAGTCCAGGCGCTTTTTCGGGCGAGACGAGAGGTCCAGCGTTTGCTTTCCGGCTGTGGAACCAATCTGCCCGTCTCTCGACGCTCTTTCGCCTTCTTTTTGTCTTTTGCTCGTCTCGCCTCGGACCGTAATGGAGGGCTGGAATGTGTTGGCACCGACGCTGCAATCACGGGGAAGCGCACAGTCAGGCAAACCTTCTCGGAAACACGCTGTAATCAGGCATCTCATCTTATTATCATATGAACTGTACAGTTGTGTAAAGTGAATTATGTGTTGGAATCAATGCGTTTTTGTGCCATTTTCATCATTTTCGTCAAGATTAAGCATTCATGATACGTTTCTTATTATACACACAAGAACGATTTCATGTTTGAGCTATTTTTATTTTTCCCTTTTTAACATTTTTGCGTGTGTAACTGTCCAGTCTAGAAACAACTCAAATGTGAAATAAGTCTTGTGTGCACAATACACAACATAACATGAAGGATTATTCTTCACAAAAATGACAATAATGCCACAAAAATGCATTGATTCTAATACAGGTCCTTTTTGACCCACTTATGGACGCTTGGGGTAATGATACAAAAACTACAATTTCTTGAAATGTATAAAAGGTAAATTAAAATCTTAAACGGCATCATGTCAAAACACGTTTTTTTTTTTTAGGAATACCTGGAATATGAAATGATAACGACTTTTCATTACAAAGACGTTGCAAGAAATCTACCTCATTGGGTCTTTTTTGACCCACTTATGCATCCAGAGGTTAAGTTTTGTTTTTTGTTTTTTTTTTGTTGTTTTTTTGTGTGTTTTTTTTTAATAAATGATCTTCATTGTATGTTTTCAATCATATGGTACATTGAAAACAGTGGAAAAATTCAAACAAACAAATAGCATCTTGAAGTAACAATAGAAAATGAAACAATAATGTACAAACAGAAAGAAAAAGAAAAAGAGAAAAATTATCATGATATATTCGAGGCTTTATAATTTTCCAGAGTCTTTGTGGCCGTTTTGGCCCATTTCAATTTTAATTCATCCAGGGTTTAAGTGAAAGTGAAAGCTGCAACGATACCATCAGCCGCAAGTGTCTGAATAATTTACGGTCAGTGGGGCTTTAAATTGAAGGTTTAATCAGACTTAATGGCAAAAATGACCATTACTGCCCATCTGGGAAGCAAAAGTCGTCTTACTCACATCCATCAAATTTGAACAATGAAGGCGCTTCGCCTCATTTCTCAAATCATAAGAACTTGCTGATGTGTAAACGATTTTAATCGTCAATTGTTTTTTTTTTTGTTTTTTTTCCCCAGAAAACCCCGAAAATATTACACATTCCGACCTCAGAACTGCAGCTGCAGCCACCAGCCACTGGCAGCCGAGCGGCTCCTCTCCAGCAACAAATCCCTCTCCACACCGAGAGATGAAACCTGTCGCGCCGCTCGCCCACCTGCCTTTTGTGGGCCGCCATTCGCCGCCGGCATCTCCCGACCTGTCCCGAGCCTCCATTATGTCGACACCTGATACGAGCAGCCACCATGGCCGATTTGGCAAGATGAGAGAGGAGCAAGCCATTTAGAGATCTGTCCACCCTGGATTTATGAGAGCCACATGACAGCATTCCAGGCAGGCCTCTGTGTTCCGAAACGACGGAATCCTCCTGCATGTTACCCGCATTTGTAAAAGCGCTGGGAAAAATAAGTGGGTCTATCCCCGGCATCCCTGCTAAGTTGTTCCAATACTGGAAAGCAACCGCAGCACATCAAAACAGCAAACCATGGAACATAATCTGGCACAAACAACTGGTGTGGACATCCGGCATTAAGATGAAACATTACATGTTTGGGGGACATTTTGGCAGCGAAATCTGAACGATCCGGCTCCCAGTCCTCCACGTCGTCAAACCAACAGGGGGCAGGTGCGGGGACCAGCTCATTGTTTATACAAGCCACGAGGAGGTCTCAAGTTGTCGCACTCGCGCCAAGACAGTCGAGTCTTGAATTCCACCGTCCCGGTCACGATGCAGCCTGAGAACGCTCAAATTTCCAAATCGCACCATTCTATCCGTCAGCGACAATCTGCAACAATTAATTTCCCCCCCTCTGACGCGAGCTCCTGCTGCGGCCGGCGCTGCGGCGAGCGCTCACGTGCGGTCGGTGATTTAGGATTCCACATATTCCGGGGGTCGGGGGGAGGGGGCGAGTTGTCAGTGAATGTCGGTGCAAATATGTGGAAAAGAAAGTCGCACGCAAGCGTACAGCTTCAGCGAATCAGAGGTGTCAAAGGTCCGAGAGGTTAAAATGCATGTATTAATCATTCCACCGCACCGGGGTCCATCAGTCCGGTGCTGTGACCTGTGTTTACTTTGGCCCACCCCCCCCTAATCTACAGCTTCACACTGCACTTTTCCAGAGCAGGTGCGAGGGGGTGCTGAGTAAGCTGAACACCATTTTTTTTTTCTTCCTGTGGGGAAGGCGGGGGGGTTTGCTGGTCTAGAATGACCACTGAATCCCTCCACCCGGGCTTCTTGACCCGCAATTAAAGCACTGACGTTGAGAGAGTCCAGGGTGCAGGGGGGGGGGGGCAGGAGCCCACACGGCCACATGCTCCTGCACCCACCTGCACACTGACAGGCAGACAGGCCGTGTCACAACAATCCCAAACACCCCCTGCGCCCCGGCCTAACCTTAGCCAACCCCCTCCCCACCCCAACTAACCTCCGCTGACCTTTGGAGCCATCTGTTACGGGGCTCCGGGATGTGTTGATTGGCCAGGGGGGTGTGGGGCTGGGATGGGGTGGTGCAGGGGCTGGGAAGGGGGTGTGGGGGGGGGGGGACTGAGGCTCGACGGAATTCGCGAGCAGCGGACGACGGGATTCAAAGTGACACGTCGCGCAGATTGATTCCATAAACCGTGATTTTTAACACCGCTCCAGGTCCTCAGCGTGTCCAGATAGTGTATATGTATATGTATGATCCATTATGGCGGCTCATTCTGTTCTGCCATACATGCACAACAGCTTGGGGTTGGAGAGCTGGCTCGTGTTACGGCGCCTCATCCATCTCCGCACGCTGTCTTTCCTCACCGGAGCCGTCAGGCGGAGGACGTCTAATTCCACTCAACAGTTCTCAAACTCGTACGAAATAACTGCGTTTTCCGTGGTGGCTTTCTGAAGCATGTGATCATTTTCAAGAGGAAACTCGGAGCCCAGAAATGTCTGGAGGTATTAATCTGATAACTCAAGGCTCCATTAGAATAAATACTGCCTCTGCGGACCTCCGCTAGTGGAGCTCGTCACTTTCCGCCGCAGTGACGCGCAGGTGTACTCCGGCTTCGCATGACATCACCGCGGCGTGTGCTCGCACGCGGCCGCTTCCTTGACCACACCCACCGGCGGCGCTGGTCGTGGTCAGAGATGAATCAGCTGGAGAGCGTGGCGAGAGAACGCACGCCGCTTCCAGCGCGGTGTTGAATTACCCTCACGAGGAGCTCGAGCAGGAGGAGCGCGCTAGCTTTTCGCCGTCCGGCTGCTCGTTCAGATACTGCCGCTGTCGTTTGAGGTTCAGATGACAAGCATGTAACATCCAAACAGCCGCGGAACATGCGCCTGCGCCCGGGCTTTCGAATCTGCCCGCTCCAATAAGTCGACTGATTCGTCCGCGTCATGACATGAAAATGGTGGTTTCTTGAAACGAAAAGCCGCCATTCGCCAATCGGCGGCACTGTAAGCCTGGACTGCAGCGCTGATGTCGTCAAACGGTGCGGCGCAACCAAGATGGATGTGAGGTAACAGCGAGTTAAGCCGCACACGCGCAAAAGCAACGGCCGCTTTGTCGCTTACTTCTGAGCAGTCCAAGCTCTGTTTGCCATGGTTACGCTTTCACATTTCCCCGTGGGGTTCTTCTGTCTGTCATCAGTGTCTGTTCCATGTTGATCATCTGTGGTTGCCGCGGCTACACGTCAGTGTCGAAGACATAAATGACGGCAGATTCATGGTTGATACGTTGGTGGCGGGTCACGACTGGTGAATGAAAACTGGTGAGATTGGGCTGCGGACCCGGATAAGCGGAAGAGGACGAGACGCAGACGGGGGACAGTGTCAGATTAACGATGGAAGTGGGGTGTAAGAAGTCGATGGGTATGTTTGATACCAAGTGTGTCCTGCTGGAGGCTTCGGGTAGACTTCTACAGGCAGAAGGGAGAGGGGCTGGGGACCCCATAATATGCAGTCCTATTACAGTTGACCTTTAACCCGTCTTCACCAGGGCTATTTTTATCTGCATGCGCTTAAAAAACCGCCAGACGGGGGAGGGGCGTCACGCACCAAACCATAATCTGAGGTTAGACTACTTAATTGATTTTAGGTTCGTTGGGAGCCGTCAACCAGCCGTAGCACACTGTCACTTTATGGTTCTGTGTCAGCAATCACACCACCAAGCTTTAATTCCCCTTCTGGTTTGGTCCCCACCAGCTCCTGAGGGGAAAATAAGCGCTAACTTGGCGTATTTGCCTGGATTGTCTTTTTACGCAGCGTTTTCTTTTCCAAGCCTGTAAACAGCTGCCCCCAGAAGCAGGCCTGACGGGAGCAGAGCCGAGGGCCCGCGCGGCGAACGCGGCCCGAAAACACGACGATCGCTCACGCCGCGTGTCATTTACGGTTATCGTTTGGCCCGAAAGCATGACTAACGCGCGGCGCGGCTTTGAAAATCAACCTCATAAACCCCCGAAAAGCGACTTCCCCAGGACGTGGCTTCACATCAAAGCCGCGTCCTGCCTGCTGGACATCGTGATTACATTATTACTACTGTGTGATGTGTTTGTGAGCAGACTCACCTCTGTTATTTATGGCAAGGGCACAGAAACATCAAATGCCCGGAGCAGAGAAATCCAGGCCAGTCGTGTATTAATGCTTTGCAATAACATCCTGCAGGTTGTATTTTTAGCTGAAGTCTTTGAGTCAGGCACATGAGGCGGGCAGCCCAGGAGGACCTGCAGTGTCCAGATGGTGACGGCACTCTGATGGTTTTGCCTTTGAGGCGCCACGATGGAAACATTTGGGAGAAGGGCTGAGTCACCCGTGTCGGCCGGTCACTCATGGGGAAAACACACTCGCACGTATGTATACAGTTTGTGCGCTCATAAACACACACGCACGCACGCGCGCGCGCGAGGTCACACACGCAAACAAACACTCGCCGTTCTTGAATCTTTTTATCATTTAGATTTTTTTTTTTTTTAATTCTCGTTAAAAGAGCTCCCATGATTAAAAGATAGGCGCCGCACGACTCCTCGCGTTTGAGCATCGTTCTTCTGGAGTGTCGCTGAGCAAAGATCCAGAAATGCTTCCTGGACCCGTCAACCCCGCAGCACTTTACTGTATAACTCAATGTATAACTCTACTGTATCACCACTACAGTATATACATTGTAGCTGGGGCTTTGCACGCCATCTGGCAAAGTGTAAAGTGACTTACATGCATCCAACTGGACGCGGGAGGCCCGACACCCCATCTCGCTCCAAATGGTGACATGTTTCCATGTGCGACAATGAGCAACAGGCTTCAGCAAGGAAACCAGACACCTGACACTCTGCTCGCTTGCTCTGCCAACCAGACATAATATTGATTTCAGGTTTTTTTTTTTTTTTTCTCCCCTCTCCCCCCCGTGCCCAGGTCCCAAAAAAAAAAAAAAAGTCAGTCAGCTTTATACATATTGCGCCTGACAAAACCAATATCTTAAAGCGGCTCTGCAAACACAAGCAGGGAGAGAGGAGAGCTGAGGCGAGAACACGGACGCCTACGCTTCGGGGAAAACTTTGGGAAAGATTCCAAAACGAAGCGCGCTTTTTAAAAAAAAAACAAAACAAAAAAAACGCGACAGCTGCGACAGTCATGTTCCCGCTGGCGAAATGGTGTCAATTAAAAAAAAATTGCTGTTACCACGGCAACGAGATCCCTCCCCACCCGAAACCGCAAAGAATTCGTAAATCTGAACCCCCAAAACGCCGATCTCTGAACTGGAGGAGACCTCAACCGCAGCGTTGTCACGGTCATGGAATGATGGCGCGTCCTCATTTAGTGGACTCGGAGGACATTTTTGGCATCGCGAGTGCGTCTCTCCTCAACAGTCGTTGTCACAAACCGACGCTCGATCCATGTGCGAAGCAAATGTGTTTGCAATCCGAGCGTAATTGGGAGTCACGTAGGAATGTCACTGTCAGGAGGCAGTTTAAATGCTTTAACACTCGTAACTGGGGGGGGCAGACGTGTCCGAGGCTCTCCGGCTAAATTAGTGGCTAAACAAGGGGCGCTGCAAAAATCCGGGCAGGGATTGGCCAGGAATCAGATTATCAGCAGCAGGATTAGGCGGGATGGGTTTGGGAGGCGGCGGCGGTCAGATGCCTAATATGAAGGAAAAAAAAAAAAAAAAGGTGTCAAAATCAGAGCCATGAAGTGGTTGGCAAAACAGCGCACAGAAGCAAACACAGATTAAAAGGATTATCTCGTCTCCCACCCTCTCTGCCCCGGAATAGACCAACTAATTCCCCCCCATCTTGTCATCTGGACCCCCTGCGGAGAACAAATTACCATTTTCCAGAGTCACAGCTCTATTCATCGGCGTAAGGGGCTGAAAAACGATCGCAGTCCTCCTCTCTGGGAGCCTCGCGCAGGGCTTCCGGCGCTGCTGCAACAGTTTCCCATGAACCAGAGGCCGCGCTCTCATTCCTGTAACGCCACATCTCGCAAAATGTCAGAGAAGTGGTTTTGTTAAAAAAAAAAAAAAAAGGTCCCTCACCTACGTTTGGGTTCAAGTTTATTCCTCAGTAAAGACATAATAAAATCGCAGCATGCAACACAGCTACAAAGACCGAAATGTGGAGGCGACGTCCAGCTCGTTTGGAGTATCGATGACGGCGGAGCTGTGGAAGCCGCGTCCGAAAGGGGAACGCTGACATCAAGTGGCCAAAGACGTTACTGCAGCGACACGAGGGCCACGAGCACCAGGTCGTCTCTCAAGTCGCTGTCAGGTCTTCCATCAAGTCCACAGCACATGAATTATGTGGTTTATCTGTTTTCACCACTGCAATTACATAATCTCAGGACATTAGCATCATACAATTTATTTCTCTCTGTTGCTAAAAGAAAAGGTAGACGTGTCCTGAATGCCACGGGGGCGAGGACATCCACTGAAGATGATTTCCAGAACTCCGCTTCTGATGAAACTCGACGCTCACGTCTTCCGAGATCCCCGATTCCGCTTATCTGTTTAATGTCAGCAGGCCTGATCGTGCTGAGATGTTTCTCAGAAGCAGAAGCAGGACTGGCACTTTCCCTCCAGTCCCGTCAAATCATCTCTGCCGCATCTGTGTGTGTGTGTGTTATAATCATTCTCTCCCTCCTCTGTTTCTGGAGCACATATGGGATCATGTTTTTTTCGGCCTTTGAATCTGTGAATGCGTTTGGACAGCTGCGACGTGAAGTTCCAAGGAAGTCGTCCAAATGTGCAGTTCTGTCTCTCACTCGTCGCAGGAAAAGATTCCTAATACGCTGCTCATCCATCTGGTTTGGATTTGAGATTTTTTTTTTAAGTTTTTTTTTTTTTTTTTTTTATTGCTCGCTTTTAAGACTCATCATCGCCAGGATCCAGATTATCCGTCAGAGTCGCTCATCTCGCGCCAGCCTGAGGTTCCTCACACAGGAACCCGCTGCTGCCTCCTCAATCACAGCCAAGACCTCAGTATTGGTAACGGGTACTGCTATTCACGTATTTCTGTATTTCAACTGGTACTTTACCCTTAGATGCATAAGTGAGTCAAAAAATGACCCAGTGAGGTTGTTTTCTTGCAAAATCTTCATCATGAAAAGTTATCATTACATATTCCAGGTATTATGCTACTTAAGATTTTAATTTACCTTTTACATGTTTTAAGAAATTTTGTTATTTTGTATTACTAACCAAAGCTTCCATGAGTGGGTGATGAATTACCTGTTTTACCACCTGTTTTTGTAAAGAATAATCATTTATGTCGTGTTTATTTCTTCTGTGGCGGTGCTCTGTGCACTTCTGATTGTCCTTTCTTCAATTATTGTGGTTCTAAATGTTAAAAAGTGAAAAAATAAAAATGGCTCGCACATGAAATTGCTCGTTTGTGCAACACAAAACATGACATCAATGATTTGTCTTTAGAAAAAAGACAGAAATGGCACCAAAAAAATCCAAAAAAGGTTCAAATACGGGTCATTTTTTACCCACTTGCGCATTTCAGGGTTAAACGTCACATAGTAATTTCACATAAAATATTCAGCTAAAAAAGAATAGTAGTTTTGAAATCATTACCTAGTCTTGGTGGTTTTCAAACTTTGAGAATATCTGGATATCATTATATATAAATTATTTAGTGATTTAGCTGCCCGGGTTTAAAAAAAATGGATCCAACATTCCATTTGATCACATTTCCACTTCTCAAATATTAAATTCATTTCTCAATTCAATATCAGTATCTTAGAAATATCTCCACTATTGATTATTACCATGTTTTATTGATGACTGGAGAAAATGCAACCTCATGAAGTTGATTCATTTAAAAAAAGCACAGTATCTCTGGCTCGTTTGTTGAAATATCAACGCTGAACTATTAGTTTACGCTATAATTGTATTTTGATAGAATTCAGCTGGATGCAGAAAAAAACCCGGCGTTCATAAAGTCTTTCTCGAACAGTTTCAAACCTTCAGGGGACGTCTGCAGTGACGTCATGGCATCATTCTACCAAACGATCCTGGCAGCTGAAGCCGGACCATATTTTATTAACCGTATTTTATTGAAGAAAAGCTTTTTGTTGGTCTTTTTTTGCTGCAACAGAGTAAAGTCTTCTCCCCGTCAATCGAAACAACCTGGACTGCATTCTGGCTTTAGGTGCAGAGAAGGATGTACACGTGGTAAAAGTACTGCAAAATTTAATAAAGTCCCCATTTCACCGGAAAAAAAAGACATGAGACGAGATTTGGAAATCTTTCTTTTCTTTCTTTCTGTATTTATCTATGTACGTCTTGATGTCAAACTAAAATTCAATGTTTGAATTCATCGCTTAATACTCCATAACAGCCATAACATTATGCCCGCTGACAGGTGACGTGTATAACACTGATTATCTGGTTACCATGGCACCTGTCAGTGGGCGGGATCTACTAAGCAGCAAGCAAACGTTTTGTTCTTGTAAGTGAAAAACGGGCGAGTGTGAGGATTCGAGCCACTTCGACAAGGACCACATAGCGACGGCTGAGCGACTTAGCGGTGAACCGGCAACAGTGGGGTCGTGGGCTCGCTGATGCACATGGTGGAGTGGGGGGCCGGCCCGAGTGACCCGACTCAAAAGACCAGCTACAGGAGCTCAGATAGCGGAAGATGTCCATGCCGGTTCTGATAGAAAGGAGTCAGAACACACAGCCATGGCGGTTTGTTGTGTGTGGGGCCAGTCAGGGTGCCCATGCTGACCCCTGCCCACTGCTGGAAGCACCAACAATGGACACGGGAGCACCAGAACTGGACCACGCAGCAACGGAAGAAGGTGGCCCGGTCTGAACACACCGTACCAGGATGCACTATGGGAACAAAGCGAGCCAGTGTGATGCTTTGGACAACGTTCTGCTGGGGAACCTTGGGTCCTGCCATCCATGTGGATGTTCCTTTGACACGTAGCAGCTACCTAAGCATTGTTGCAGACCATGTCCCCCTTTCATGGAAACGGTATTCCCTGATGGCAGTGGCCTCTTCCAGCAGGATAATGCTCCCTGCCACAAAGCAACAATGCTTCAGGAATGTTTGAGGAACACAACAACCAGTTCAAGGTGTTGACTCGGCCTCCAGGTTCCCCAGATCTCGATCCAACGGAGCTACTGTGTGACGTTCAGTCCGATCCACGGGGGCCTTCCTCGCATCTTAAAGGATCTGACCAAGACCAACATCTTGGGGCCAGATGCCACAGCGCACCTTGGTCAGGATGGTTTTAGCAGCAAAAGGGAGACCTACGTGATATTAGATAGGTGGTCATAATGTTATGGCTGATTTCAGTACAATTTCAATATATTTAGATTCTGCAAATATGAGCACAGCTGTTATTGATAAGCGATTAATGTTATTCTAGACAGGCAATTTAGTGTGGCTCAGACATTAACTGATGACAAATGAGGAGAATCATATCAGACTATCGTTAGCCCTTTAATTGGACTGTTAGTGTAGCAGCCAATGCTATATTTGCTAAGGAAGAAACTGAATTCCTTTACTTCAACTGTCAGTTTTGTTCATATGTTTTCTCAGTAAGTGACAAACATGAATTGCTGAATAAATCATAAATTGCTTGCCAAATGCTGCACTACAAAAAAAAAAACCCTAAAAAAAATAAAAACTGAATTTGAAATAAAGACAAAATTGAAATAAAAACCGATGAAAAATGCTAAACTAACCTTGGTAACAAAAGCAAAGTACATATATATATATTTTGATTTGTACTGCTTTTTTAATGTGTTTTTCCATCAGAAATAGTAAAAGCCATACAATGTATGCAAACCCAAAAACAAAAGACAAACAAACAAAAAAAAAATAAAAATAAAAATAAAAGGACGAAGCTCTATACAGGCGTAGTAGCTCATTCACACACATTCTACAGTCCAGACTGTTGTGTCACAACGGCGCCATCCCGGCAAAAACCGCCGGCTGACGGAGGAAGTTGTCCTCCTTTTCACAATAAAGCCTTTTGTGGGTCCAAACATGATTCGTCCGTCTCATAAACCGAGCCGGCGCACGCCGACGCAACGCAGCGGTCACCACCGGAGGGCGCCCCTGCGGCCGCATTGAGACCCACAGGCGTCGGGGCAAAGGTTTACAGTCAGCAGCGTTACGGTTATGACTTTAGCATGCAGGCTTCTGTTAATAAATAATGGAACAATCGAGTGGGATACAAAAAGCCTTTTTTTAAGTGCTGTGTTATTATTATTATTATCATTATTATTATTGTCGTCTAAATTCGTTTTTCTATTTGAAGTATACTGGGGTCGACGTGGGCCCTGACCTTGCTTAATTAGTGTACACCATGCTGCCAAAAAGGCCCCCCCGGGCAGGACTCGGCGCTGACGCGGGGCGTTACAAATGAAAAAAAAAAAAAAACTTGTTTGTCAAAAAGCTAATGAGTTAATACCAAAGTTCATTTTCATCCGCAGCCGAATTTTCCAAACTCAAACATCTACACTTTGCCATAATCACAGCTAAAACACTGCATTTAGAATTTGAGCGGCTCCTCTTGTAATGATCATTTTCCACCACATGAGGGCAGCAGCAGCTACCGGCCTGACCCGGTTCTGCTCTCACCAGGTTCCTGGTCTTGGAGGTCGTCGCCAGTGGAAACACACTGGCGATACTTTTAAGTGCTAAACTTGGACAAGGATTTTCTTTCTTTTCTTGGCAGGTTTCACGTCATAATAACTTCGGTTTTGGACTTTTAAAATAATAATCGTTCAGACATATTTTCCCCTAAGCTTTGTTGATGCGAAAAAAAAAAAAAAAAAAACAGAAAAAGGAAATAATGCTGTGAGAGAAACATTAAAAAACAAACAAACACGAAGTGATACGCTTGTAAATGCACACACTTTACATCTTATATATGTCGACGCACTTTTAGCCAAAATAAAAAGCATCTTTTCTTCTCGTTTTCAGTCATCTTGCTGTATACCTTTATAATACATGTATACAAAAGATAGCATAGAGCAACAAAGCAAAAAAAAAAAAAGAACAAAAACAAAATAAATATCTTAAGTCACTGGAAGTTTTATATATATTTATATATGCATATTTATATGGATAGCTTACTTTTGGGTGGGAGTGTGAGTGTTGGCGGTTTTGGCTGGCAGATGCAAAGAGCTGCTTTCTACAGACAGAAATTTTGACATAAGAATTTAAGAAGAGTTTTTTTTTTTTTTTTTTTTTTTTAGGACAAGATCGTCCTCGCAAAACAACTCCTGGCCTGTTGTGGCGTGGCCGCCGCGCCCATGGCGACCAGATAGGAAGCTGATCCTCCTCCTCCTCTCCTGCCCGGCTGGAATTGAGCTCTTATTGGAGGACAGGGAGAGTCGGCGGCGTCTTCCGCGACGTCACACCGGAGCGTCCCAGAATGTCCTCAACTCCGAGCTCTTGCGCATTTAAACCCGGAATTTTTTTTTTTTTGGATGTTTTTTGTTTTTTCTAAAAAAAAAAAAAAAAAACCCCCCAATA
>CAAKHG010021816.1:0-14467 GCA_901007715.1 Dactylopterus volitans
AAAAAAAAAAAAAAAACAAAAAAAAGGAAAAAAAAAAAAAAGTAACAAAAATCTATGTTAATCAGTTCAAAAACAGAGGCGTTAGCTATAGGAAAAAAAGGGGCCAGAGTTGCATATCAAGGTGCCGCCCGACTTAATGGCGGGTGTCGGGTTCACCGTTGACAGCAGGTGTGAAACAGACAATATTACATAAATGGCTCTGTGAATCGCAGCATCGTCTTCAGAGCAGCTGCCAATCATGAAGCCACAAAATTTCACTCTTGGACCAACATTGGCGTGATAAAAAGGACCTAAAACTGGAATCTTTTGGGGGAGAAAAAAGAATATGATGAATGCATGAATATTTTAGTCTGATCCCCTCACATGGAGGAGGCGGGGTTTATCTTCTGACTTCGCTTCTGGTTCCCCGCCACGCTAACGAGTCTACAGGCCGATCAGCCATAACATTATGACCACTGCATGTTTACCATAGAATATGATGCAGCAGCCCTGCGATAAGGTCTCTCTCAAACAGAATAAAGATTAAGTGAACAAAAATTAAACATAAAACTCCTCCCCAAGGGAGAATTTATTGCAGGGCTGTTGCATTATATCTGATGATAAACATGCATCATAATGTTACGCTATGTATACATCTACGAATCACGGTACCTTGTGCCGCTTGACTTCGGCTGAAACGGCTTGTCGTAGCAGAGCCTGTAGAGCTGAGGCATCTCCATCATCCTTTCTATCTGCACCGCCATCACCGGGTCGTTCACTTTATCTGGAAACACACCAGCACACACACACACGTGCGCGCTTAGCCCCACGCGCGCGACCGACGGCCAGAGGACTCTCATCCATAAAACGCGTGCCTGCGCATGGCGCCACCGTTTCCCCGTCCTCACCTCCACCGAGGAGGTTACGTTTTCAACCGGGAGGGAACTTGCCGTGCCAATTTTCACCAAACTTGGCGGAAGGCGTTCAAGAAAGAACCCGATTTTAAAAATAAACTAAAATAAACTCGGGGGGGTAAAAGTGTAAAAAGCAAGGCGGTGGATTTTGGGATCAAACCAGCATCGCTGCCTCCAGAAAAAGGAGAAAAAAAAAGAAGAAAAAAAAAGCTCTCTGCACTCACAGTAGGTGGAGGCCATGATCTCCCTCTGCTGCCTCGATGTCTTCACGGGTCCCCTGGCTCGGAGCAGCTCTCCGATCTCCAGGCGGCAGCGGTCCTGGTGGGCCCGTCTCAGCTTCTTCAGCTCCGCGGCTATGTTGAAGCCTCCCTGATCCCCGGCGCTGTGCTTTCCTCCTGCTGGATGGAGAACATTATGCAGTTATTTTTGTTTTTTTAAGTAAAAATTCATAGTGAACTGAAGCTTGTGGACTGTTAATAAAGTAATTTTAGCTACTAGTAAGCTAAAAATATATATATTGATTAGTGAAGCTTTAAAGTGCTTCTAGTGAATTATTTTTAGATATTTCACTAGTCATTGCGGTGCTTTTCTTTAGGGGAAAAAAAACAGGTTCTAATTTTTTAAGCAGCTGCTCTCCTGGGTTCCAAAAAAAGGCCGACCAGGTACTATTAGGGTACCAAAAGGTGACGTGAAAACGCTCCGGACGGCTGATTGGTCAGGGAGAATCGTCACAGCGTCATTGCATCGTCACGGAAACTCCCCTGGACAGCGCCGACCCGTGCCGCCATGTTCCTGACCGACAAAACCACTGCGGCGGCCGTGGTTTCACTACTCCGTCGATATCATTTCTCTTCTTCCTCCTTCGCGCCGCGCCGCGCCGCGCCGCTCTGCGCTTCCATGTGTCTCACTGAAGATGACATCGCCGCAGTTTCATGCGGCATCACCATGGCGACCAGTTACACTGAGGAAGTACTGTCTTCGAATGGTAAACGAGCCCCAGACACCAAAGTCGAGTAGAGTAGAGCTGGTACCATGTTGTGGAAGAGCGCCATAATGACATGTAAAATACAATTGATTAAAAGCGCTTTAAAGCCGCACTAACCGATTTCTTTTAGCTCAACAGTGGCTGAAATTACTTTTATCAACTTATTAGTAGCCGCTTTAAGTGCTCACACACCCCATAAAAGACGCAATGAAGGCCTCGCGAGTTAACGCTCTCTCACTTAAAAGCGTCTCAAATAAGACACAAATGTCAGCGACGTGGATGACGCCGGCAAGCTGCTCGCCGTCTATTTATATGATTAATTCCGTCAGAAGAGCACCATATGGCTCATTTGCTTACTATTTCATGAGCGATAGCGCGGCTGCATCTGCTGCATAGGCCGCCGACAAAGATAAAGCAGCAGACCCAAGACGGTCGGCATGCAGGCACAGCGCCTGCTAACTGATAACGACGCACATATCTGGTCGTTCCTGGGAGTCAGGTTTTGGAAAAACTCGACGCACTTTTGGCTCGATTCACACGCACGCACGCACGCGCAAAACTCACCTTTATCAGAATCCGCCTCCTCTTTCATGAGCTCGTTTTTCCAGCACAGGCAGTTTATCACGCCGGTACCGTCGTCCACTGCGAGCACGAGGAGAGAGAGAGCATTGAAAAAAAAAAAAAAAATCGGACGTGATGAGATACGGGAGCCAAAAAGGTTATTTAGGCGCATGAACGCAACAATGTGATGGTTCTGCGAGACGCCCGCAGGGGCCGGGTGCCTGTCAAAGACGGGAACATCACCCTCCTGTATGTCTTATTTCCATGCGTGCACGGCTCGCGAGCGGTCGCAGGCCGACGCGCGGCACGGTTACCTCCATAGCAGAAGAAGTCCTCCCTCTCCTTCTTGTACACCACCGTCCCAAGCACGTCCACTTTGTAGATGGGATGGGAGTTGTAGAAATAAATGCCTGCGGGGCGTCAGCAGAATCAGCACCCTCAGAGCAGCCGCGGCCTACGCCGGCGTCAGCCGCCGAGCCCCAAGCAGGGGTCGGCTATTCGGTCAGGATGTGCCGCGTCGGATCATCTCATGAACACATCCGTTCTCGTCCACCCTTTAGTCACTTCTTTTTTTTTTTTACTTTGTGAACACATGCAAGCAGTTACAAGTCCAATAGGGAAACGGCCAGACTGTTTGATTCCTTTTCCTCCTGTGCTCCTCTCTCCTATGTGCAAATGCTAGTTTCACCGGAGAGAAAGTAACATGCTCACTATAGAATATAAGGCGATAAATTCCCCCTTCGGGAGGAGTTTTATGTTGAACCTTTATCGAATCTGTTTGAGAGAGGTGTTGACATAGTTTGCCGATTGTTATTGGGACTGTGACCTGTGACGCTGTTGAGCTGTGCTGGGGTTACACTGGGAGGTGTCCCTAATATATTTGGCACCCTAGTGCCTCCCAGTGTAACCCAGCACAGTCCAACAGCATCACACGTTACAGTCCCAATAACAATGGGTCAATATGCCAATACCTCTCAAAAGGACTCAGTCTAAATTCAATATAAAACTCCTCCTGAAAGCATAATTGGTTGCAGGGGTGTTCCACCATATTCTACGATAAGCAGGCCGCTGTCACACGGTTGTGCTTGATCGGCGCACATCGCCATTATCCAAACTATTCCAAGCAGGTAAGAGCACACGCTGGAGCCACGTCGTGCTCGACAACAACACGAGAGGTGTTAAGGGCCAACCGGGCGTTAATTAGCATTGGCTGACTGGTAGTTATAGTGGTGGTAAGTTTAGTGATGGTAATTTAGCTGCCGGCCGGGCGTCCCGATTGACTGCGAAGCACCAAAGCACGCGTGGGTTCCACGGCGCGGCCTTGGCGTTCGCCCGGGAGCCATGTTTACCTGGTACCTGGTAGGACTCCGTCATCTGGAGGATGTCCCTGATATAAAGCCTGGCGAAGGCAGAAAACACCGGGTCCAGACCCCACAGCAGGGACGGGGGCTCCTCTGTGGCATCCTTAGTGGTTTCCTGCATTTCATCGCAACGACAAACGCAGGTTTTAAATGTTTTCTAAGTTTTTTTTTTTTTTCTGCTCACCGGTGGAGCCTCAACGAGCAAGGTAAGCTAGCTGCGCGGCGGTTTGAAATTGGCACAACGATTGGTCACGTGACGCAGTGTTCACTATGTTAAATATTTATTAAAAAAAAACAAATTTGTTTTTAATTTTGGTAGTTGTATGTCGAATGCTGTTAGAAGGGTAAAGAATAAACAAATTTAAAACAAAATATATCGATCTTTAAAAAAAAAAAACAACGTGGATGAGCGCATGCATGTTTCGCAATGCTTCATGGGATATGTAGGCTCTTGGGCACAAAGGACCCCGGCGAGGCAGTTGCTGGCATGGTTGCTGGGGCGATGGTGCCCGACGGAAACAATGCGCCGCGAGTTCGACCGCGCTCTCGCCAGTTCACAACACTCAGCGTGAATTATTGAGACGTATGAGGGCGGCAGAAGACCGACGCTGACGCCGCCAACTTAGCACGAAGAGAAGAGGGGGAGAAAGAAAAAAAAGAAAAGAAACAGAGCCGCGTCCGGCGCGCGCACGCGTGAACGCGCGCCGCCGACGCCAAATCCGCTAGATTACCGAAACCGTCCCGCTTCATGGAAAGATGACTGTTTTGGCGAGCGTAAACACGCGGGCGAAGTGTGGTGCCGCCGTTTTGCTTCCTCCGGGACACTAATTTGTTCTTTTTTTCTTTTCTTTTTTGTGGGATTCAACTGTTTGGAAAGACGCCTGCTCATCTTTCTCCCCCTCCTCCTCCCCGTCCCCTGTTTGGGAAAGAACCCCAACAGGGCTGCCGGGCCAGCGGGTCGCCAGGAGTTGGAGCTACGACGAGCTTCCCGGACTACTTTGCGTAACATTAAAGTGTCGTTCTTGTGGATTTTCGATGGCGGGGCAAAGCTGGGACGGTCTTTTGTAGTAGTTTTTTTTTATCGATTTTGATGATGAGCCTCAACCTGCGAAAGAGCTTTTCCCTGGACTGGTCGGAACCGTGTCAAAGGCTAAGCTAGGTTGTGATCCCGGCTGCCTTCTTTTTTTTCTCTCAAGCTAACGTCACATTTATAAATAAAGCCAGCGGGGGTGCTTTTTTTGTTTTGTTTTTTTGCTTTCACGTGGACTTGCAGTAAAAAACAAAGAAAACTCTCCTCTCGATAACTGAATGAGTCGGGGTCCACCATGTCGTTCTTTAACTTCCGCAAGATATTTAAACTGGGGGCCGAGAAGAAGAAGAAGCAGTACGAGCACGTCCGCAGGGACGAGAATCCGGAGGAGATATGGGAGATTGTGGGCGAGCTGGGAGACGGTGCCTTCGGGAAAGTCTACAAGGTAGGTCACGAATGACTTCACCAGTCCTCTTCTC
Source organism: Dactylopterus volitans (assembly GCA_901007715.1). NCBI lineage: Eukaryota > Metazoa > Chordata > Actinopteri > Syngnathiformes > Dactylopteridae > Dactylopterus > Dactylopterus volitans. Next base: position 5,310 of record CAAKHG010021816.1, read on the forward strand.
TAAGGGGGCCAGTGTTCTGTAACATCTCCAAAGCCAGAAGCCTTGTTTTTTTTTGTTTTTTTCTCTCCAACGCTTGACTGTCACAACGTGCCAGCAGTGTCATCTGAGTCTGGTGTGGCCATGACCCCTCTACCCCTCACCCACCCACCAGCTCCAGACTCGTAACAGCAGCCTTGTGACGGGCCGAGGTCCCACCAAACCGCACCCCCGCCCCCCTTCTCCCTCCCTAAGCCGGAGTTGGCCCGAACGCCACAAACAAACCCCGTCCATGGAGTGGACTCGAGGAGCAGAGTGACCCTGGTCAGCAGCCTCAGCGACATCAGACTGGCCACGCAGCAAACTGTTACACTCTTTTCCCCAAAGCGGTTCTGATGTTGTTGTGATGCTGCCGGCCGATATTCATGTTCCGTCTACTCCTCAGTTGCTAAGCAAAACAAGAGCAAAACAAGTCACCCCCCGCCCCCTTTCTTACATTTATGGAAGTCAGGCCTTTTAGAGACGGTGCTTTTCCACTGCACTTCGCCTGTTTTTGGTACCAGGTACCACTTTTCTAGGACCTGCTCTCCTCGGGTGCCCCCCAAAAAGGCCGCCCAGGTCCTATGAGGTACTAAAATTTGACATGAAGACACAGCAGACCGCTGACAGGCCGGAGAGAGCCGCCGATGCGCCAGGCACCCGAGCAACAGCGCGAACCCGCGCCCGCCACTTCCAGACAGCCGAGTTATTGCAGCAGCAGCTTTAATTATTCACTTTCAAAGTTAGCCACCAGAAACAGTTGCCCTTCTTCCTTTTTTTTTTTTCTTTTTTTTTGGTGCTTTTCCATGTCGCGCCGCACTGCATCACTATGGCGACCGGTTACGCCCAGGTGGTACCATGTTCTGATGGGAAAACGACCCCCGGAACAGGACCCGCAGGCGAGAAGAGTAGGCCATGTCGTGGAAAAGCGCTAATAGTCGACATCTCAAACGTCAGACTGTTCATGCAGCAGTGGCTGGAGCTGTTTGGGTGTGTGACGATATTCTAATATTTCTAATGCTGGCGGGTGATTATTCTGTTCTGTCCACTCCTCGGCCGTTTAACGAAACTAGAGCAAACCTTTTTACATCTGTGGAAGTCGAGCCCAGTGTGAACACATCCCTTTTGAATAGCGTCACTGTCCGGCTTGACCTTAATGCACGAATCGGAGCCAGAAGCCCCGATTTGCATGAGTGACAGTAAATGTAATGAAGCCGGAGCCTTCCATCAAGTCCAGAAAGTCGGCGACTTATAAATAGTCGGAGCGACTCGCCGAGATTTGATCCCAGTGTCGCTCGGTGTCACTCCCGCACGAACCCTAATCTCCTTGCACAACAATGCAGTCACACGCCGCCAATCTCGGCATTCCGGGACGACCGGGGGCGTCTCACGTGAAATAGACTTAAGAAGCACAGTTCAAGGAAGGGGGGAAAAGCTCCGTAGTCGTGTCCCTCTCCACCGCTGCAAGCAGCACTCAAGAGTTAAGCTATAAGAACTGATCTCATTGGAAATTGCGGTTAAAAAAAAAAAGTGACGCCGCTCTGATGCGTCACCAGCTCGGCTCCCCACGCTGGTTATTTTTTGATTCATGGTGAATCACGAGTTGTCCGTTTTTTGTTTTTTTTGGGGGTTTTTTTTTTAGTCCCGAGGAACGGACTGCTGTATGTCGGTATGCGAGCCCGGCCAATGAGCGTGGCAGGTCACCAGGAAGTGGCAACATCCCATATCGCCGCGGCGACTTCATTGAGCACATCCTGCCCGCCGAGAAGCCAAAACAAATAGGAGAAATTTCCCCTCTAGTGGAACATGTCTCGCGCTCTGCTTACTGTACTTGTGCGGACTTTAGAAAAGAAAGAAAAGGGAGAACTGGGCGCACGTTTTTGGGTGTGAAAACTTTCTTCTTTTTCTTTTCCAACAGCCAGTATGGATTCTCATTTCTATTTCCATTTAAGTCCGTGAGAGAGGGGCCCTACTTCCCTCTAAATGTTTTACCTAAGCAAATGTCGACACGGAACTCGTGACTTTCTGGCCTCAGTTGCCAGTTAAAGGTCTTTGTCAGTAGTTTACGACGGCTGTTTAGCAAATTATGGTCCCATTATAAAGAAGGCGACATCATGGGGCACGGCGGCTTTGTGAATGACAATTGGCGACTTCAGTGGGCGGAACCAGGACAGAGGCGCTCCCATCGAGCTCTCTTTCATTCAGATATGGTGGTCAGCTGTGTTGCAAATAAGCAAACCGTGAAGTGATGTCATGGTGGCTCCATCCAGTCATTTTATATCGTCATTGACTCGGGCCTGCAGCGAAGAACAGTGTTTGTTTTTGGCTTTTAAGTACTCTGAACGGACACATGAGTGGTCTGTTCCAGATTTAAGGTCAAGATAAGTTCAGGTTCTCGCATAAATCCAGGTTTTAAACTGTGTCGTTGTTTATTTTCGACTGGTTGAACGACGGCTAACGCAACATTCCCCGAACCGGATCACACCACGAGATGAGAAAGCACTCCAGTTGACTCCCGAATCCTTTTTTTTATTCACACAACTTCACAATTGCATTTCTGACCCCCTCCCCGCCCCCCGCAGGCCCAGAACAAGCAGACGGGCGTCCTGGCCGCAGCCAAAGTTATTGACACAAAGACGGAGGAGGAGCTGGAGGACTACATGGTGGAGATCGACATCCTGGCCTCCTGCGACCATCAAAACATTGTCAAACTGCTCGACGCGTTCTACTACGAGGGCAAACTCTGGGTGAGTAGCAGAGGGAGCTCTCTGGAATGACAGTGTTTACTCTGCGTTTGTGAGGCTCGGCGTGGAAACCACCAGCTCAGCAGGGCAGCGGCACGGACCCGGCGGAAGAATGTGACTTGGCAAATCTCTTTTCATGAAACGCACATCGGGGGGGCCAGTTGCAACATCACGCATCTTCCAGCCGGTTGCGTGGGTTTTTTTTGTTTTTTTTTGTCGGTTCAAACTCGCCTGGATCAAAACTTGGACGGGCCTCAGAGCAAACGTGAGCGGGAAAGTCACGTTTCCCCAACAGCAGAGGTTCTATAATATAACAGAGGGTATTTTAATTCACAGTTTAGGCTGTGATAAATACTGTACTGTGGATGGAAGGTTTTGTCAGTGTATGGAAGTGACTTCATAGCTGTAGTATTATCAAATTTTGAGGCCAAAGTTCACGTGCTGAAGCTTTTCAAGGTCATAACTGTTTATTGCCTGTCTGTTATTGATGTGAGCCAGTGTGTTGTTGTTGTTTTTACTGTAACCTGCAATTATCTCAAAGCAAAATATATATATTTGTGACATTTTGAGAGGGAGTGCAGTTAAACTTTACGTCTCTGGAGCATTAGTGATGGTCCTCCTCGGAACGCTGACTGGTTGTGTAGATGCTGTGCTGTGGCTCCTGCCTTTCGCTTGAGGTTAGCCTGTGTTAATGGATACGGATCATATCTACGGCCTAAGCACTCAGTATATCTCGTACAATCTATAGTTTATATAAACAGAAAGACGAAGAACATTCCAGCAGCGGAGAGGTAGGAGAGAGGAAGCCTGGAATATCTTTTAAACCTTTGCGCAGCGTTGTTCACATACACCAAAGAGATTCGTTCATCTCCTAGCACATCCGGGGGCATTACCCAGATGTGAAGTGCCTACCACGCTGCGACCAGGCTTGTTGCTGATTGGCGACTGGCCTCGACGCTGGCGACTGCAGCAGTGACTGGCGATTGTTCTCCTGCGCCCACGCAAAGCCACTTTTATCCAACCTGCTATCAGAACTAAGATGTTCACTGGAGTCTGCACGCGAGGGGCAATTAAGTGACATGTCTTCAAGAGCGGTTTGTCAGCTGGTTAAGATCAGTTAATCAGCTTTACTAGTGAGTGAACTCTGAGTTATGAATTACAAACTAGGTTTGCCGTCTCGGCCTCGTGGATCTGGCGTTTCCCACCTTTCTGTTCTCACTCTACGCTCCATAATAGTTGTTAACATTATGGATATGATGTGTGTGGTGATATTAACATTAAGATAGTTCTGTGATATTCTCACACCAGGCAGACACATAGATTTTTATTAAATTTCCTTTTAATAGAAGGAAGCAGAAACCTGCTTTTATGGATATTCTCATAACTTAGCTTGTGTTGGTGATTGATTATTAAAAAGTGTCGACAGATGCAAAGTCGCCGGTGCTCGTTCACGTAACTCCCCCTTCCGCCTCCCCCTCGCGATCGACTTTGGAACGCCGGTCTTGACTAACCGCGACAGGATTATATGAAAATAGAAACCAACCGTGACTCATGCGGGTCGGAACATAAGCATCCAGCATTGTGCAGTTGGATCGCTGCAAACTCTCGTGATTACCTGGCTATTTGATTTCAGTGCGTTTCAGCGAGCGCTCGGCCCTTTTCCTCCCCATTGTCCTCTGAACAATGGCCAGTCTGACGACGGTTGATTTTTATCTCGGCTCGAGTCGCACCTGATCGTGCAAAGATGAGCTTGGCTGTTCAGAATATTTCCTCTCAAAAGCTGAAAGGCTTAATTCCACGTGAGCCCCTGGAGGGTCCCCGGGGTTTGACTCGCCTGATGACATCACGGCAAAATCGTTGCCACTTCCTGGCGTTTGTTTCCATTTTGCCGCGTGGTGCTTTGTGGGCCGCCTCCTCGCGTTTGCTATCGCGCTGCTGCTTGAATTTCAAATCCCTGAACCTTTTTAGAGAAGATGATTTACAGTCTCACATCCTCATTCTCGGCGCCACATGAAAGGATTTCCCTGCGTTTGCATAGGTGTCAAATAGAAAAACCGGGAGAGGAAGCCGCAGCGCCGGTCCACAACGCTGAAGAACCACTGTGTGGGGGCCATTGTACAAAAGCAGCACCGCTACAACAACAGCACGCCCACGGAGAAACACTAGAGTGGTGTGCGTGTTGGCCAGCCAAGACTGCTGGATGGACGCATTGTATGTCTTGTAGGAGCTTTGTTGTCGCAAGTGGAGCAGTCTTGAAAAGCCCCATTTAGCCTTGGAATGCCATTGAGCCTTTGTGGCGCAAAAAAAAAAAAAAAAAGTTAAGAGTTAAAGTTTCCGTCGGTAGGCGCAGAAGAGATTCATTTAAATTTAGTGTGACAAAGGCCAAGTTCATCAATGGATGCGTCAGCGTCCACTAGTTTCTCTGTGGTCACACGTTTGCAGAAGTGTGGCTTTACTTCTTCTTCTGCGGGCGTAACGTTCTGGTCTTAATGTTCCCCAAAACCTCGGTTTGAGAGCAGCGGGCAGCCGCCGCGGTGTGAGGCCGGCCGCGTGTTCATGCTCAGGCTGCCACCTACGAGCGCACGTACCCCTGCCTGAGCTGCTGTGTCCACAGAAACCGTAATCCTATTTGCAGCAGAAGGCCTAAGGTCTAGCATAAAATAGCTAGCTAGCAGCTGTGCGATACCATTTCCACAATGTGGCCCCAACTGGGCCAATCCTCTTACGTCAGCGGCCATATTGAAAGCTCCTAAATGCCCTTAAGGGCTCAGTGTTTCATTCATGCGAGTCTGGGCGGAGGCTCATTCTCAGATTGTCTCAGCCAGGGTTTGTAGTCTGATACGTGACGCCTATCATGAGGATGAGGGGTTTTTTTGAGTGTACAATATACAGGACTAAGTATGAGAGGGTCGTTGGGTTCAACCAGAGCATCACTGTGTCATGAATGACCTGAATTACCACTGCTTAAAATGATTGTTTCTCTTTCTTTGTACAGCTCGATCACTATAAACCACTCAATAATGAGCATACAGCTGAGCAAGACAGACACTGTTTCACCGTGCTGCATCCTGTTTCCCATTAACAAATACACACTGACATTTTAATTTTTTTATTTTTCCCCTCCTCTGGCAGATTCTAATCGAGTTCTGTGCCGGAGGCGCTGTGGATGCTGTCATGTTAGGTGAGTCAGCAATTTTCACTCTACACGCTGGTGGCAACGTCAAAAAGAGACAGTCCAGAAAACAGAACTTAAAATTAAAAAAAAGGCATTGTAGAGTTAAGATGTCAGAAGGGCTGTGTAGACTAAAATATATAACCTTCAGACTGTAGCTTAGCCGTAATACCATCTATGATGAGGTTGCATTCGCGTACTCCTGGGTGCCGTGTTCTCAGCATTCCTGTTTGGTCCCTCGCTCCCACGTAGAACTGGAAAGACCCCTGACAGAACCTCAGATCAAAGTGGTGTGCAGGCAGACCCTGCAGGCCCTCGTCTACCTCCACGACAACAAAATCATCCACCGAGACCTCAAGGCCGGCAACATCCTCCTCACGCTGGACGGTGACGTGAAGCTGGGTAAGGACCAGAGCCATCACGCCGCTCATGCCAGAGCACAAGGTTTTACCAAAGAGGGGAGTTGAGAGACCCTGTGTCCAGTAAAATAGCCGCTATTTTCATTTAGACCTTCAATTTATACATGCAAACAGAGAAAGCTGACAAGTACATTTTTTACTGTTTCATCAGTTTTCCTTTTGCAATGGAAACATTGCCAAACGAGTTCTTGGTTCAGCAGCACAGACGATGTTTCCTGCCTTTGGCAGCGTTCGCCACGTATTTTCCCCATGTTTTCTGTGACTGGACTTCTGGAAATGGCCCAGGAATGTACAGCGATACCGCCCACCCATTCAGCCCAATCACATTGTTTGGCCCCATTATCTAGGAAAGGTATTGGTTTCCTCTGGTAGAAAAACAGTGTCGAGTCGATCGTGTCGGATAAACAACTGCCTAAAAAGTGTGTGACACTGATTTCCATGGCCCTCACAAGTACACGTGATCCCTCCCCAGACATACATGTACCGCCGAGTGCTTCTTTTCACGCTTGTAAATCACTCATGAGAATAATGTGACTTCTTGCTTCGCCAACTGTTGGCACCAAAATAGATCTACAGGCTCCAACGCAGAAATTAGGTCTAATGTTTGGAGTTTGGTCATTATTCCTGCCAGTAGTCAAGAAAGGAATATTAAATTACTATTTACTGTCACTAGAGTCACAGTAGACATTATACAGAGTTCTTCCCTTGAGGAAGCTGTGTTAAGAGTGGCCCCTGCAGACTGTAAACATGTAAACGTGAGATAAAGGTTGTTTCCACCATGTTAATGACACCTTAGAACGGCAAACCCTGATCTGGTCCCACCCCTGATTATGCTCTTAAACGAGGTACATAACACAGTGTGATCCACCAATAAATGAATAGAAGCTGAGTGTGAATAGCAGACAAACGGCCACAATAGGGGACATGCGACTGGAGTGTTTCTGCTTGAAATTGATTAGGTACATATTCAAACACGAGTTTGTGATTGTCCCTCAGTCACAGTTCCGCAGACAAATAAACAGACTGCAGTGTGTGTGTGTGTGTGTGTGTGTGTGTAAGCTCCACCCTTCAGGTGCTGGATCAGTGCGATGGGTTTCCCGGCAGCGGGGTTTACCAAATCAAGATGGTCCTGCACGGATGGTTTGATATTTACACAACTCTCTGGCAACCGAGACACAAAAAAATACTCGGGTGGAGACGAGGGATTCGGCGGCCTGCGTCCACACTGCTGCTCAGTGTGCTCGCAAGCACGCGGATCTGCGGCAGATGCAGCAATGCATCCTGCTCAAGAGTGTGTGTGTGTGTGTGTGAGTCACCGCTGGTGGATGGAACAGGCTCAGCGAAATACTCGACAAGCATTTTGTCCGGTGACATAACACACACACACACACACATACACACATACAGAGGCGCTTATACAATTGCCTTCCGGGGCCCCGCTGTGCTCCCGCACAATACACAAACAAGGCATGATGTCTTCATGCAAATGCGTCAGTGGCGTCATTGTGGCCGATGGTTTCTTGGGCGGTGTTAGTTTGTGTTCATTTTATGCTCTTGAGTGGATTACCAGTCGCGTCGCTCAAGGCTGCAGCGTTGCATCCTGGGTGTGTTTTTGTTAGCATGGCTGCATTTGGAAACTAAACAATGGCAGTGGATTTCCTCTGGCTAATTTCTGGTTTGCCCTCAATCACATGTCTTCCAGCTGACTTTGGTGTGTCCGCCAAAAACACCAAAACACTGCAGAGGAGAGACTCTTTCATTGGAACCCCTTACTGGTGAGCTGGGTGGAACACAAAACACTGTTGTCATGTTCAATAAAAAAAAAATACCTTTTTTGCACTTTCCATGGATTTCCACATCCTTTTTTTTCAATGACTTCCTGCTCAACGCTGCGCGTTTCCACCCAGGATGGCCCCGGAGGTGGTCATGTGTGAGACGTCCAAGGACCGTCCGTACGACTACAAGGCCGACATCTGGTCCCTCGGGGTCACCTTGATCGAACTGGCACAGATCGAGCCGCCCAATCACGAGATGAACCCCATGAGAGTCCTGCTGAAAATAGCCAAGGCGGATCCTCCAACCCTGATGCAGCCGTCACGCTGGTGAGTCAGTTCTGGTCAGCATGCGCTGGTTTTGCATAACCCCGCCAAGCAACTTGGACATTTGTACTTATTTTAGTCAGGCATGTATTTATACTTTGAAGTATTCGGTTTCGTAATGGCTTTCCCCAGCACGACCGCTGGAGGAAATGGCCCTCTGTCTTCCGCCCACATAGCCGGAGTTTATCAGAGTTCTATCAGACAAGAAAGCTCATTATCTGCTGACCCTGCAGTGCATCATAAAAAAATGTTCCCTTTAAAACCATTAAAATCTGGTGTGGTCGCCGTTTCTCAGAATCCCGGCCAGCAACACCACGCTTATGATTTACAGCTGCTGCAGTGTGCTTCCTGGATCTCTGCACAGTGTAACTTTATTCTTTGATTTGGTAATAAAAACAATTCCTAAACAATTCTGTTCTATTTTGATAAACTGATCACTGATTTCTTTCATTTTTTGATGAATCGATAAATATGTTGTGATTCCATCCCTTTATTCAAAAAGAAGGAGTTTTCTCAAGTTTTCTCTGCCGTGTCACAGTATTTGTCGATGAATTGTTGCGCCCCTGCTTCCAGGTCCCCAGAATTCAGTGACTTCCTGAAGCGTTGCCTGGACAAAAACGTGGACCACCGGTGGAACGCAGCGCAGCTCCTGCAGGTACCCCCCCCCCCCCCCCCCCCCCCCCCCCCCCCGGCCCCCCCCCTTTTTTTT
>CAAKHG010021816.1:14487-31491 GCA_901007715.1 Dactylopterus volitans
CCCCGCGCCGCCCCTGCCGGTGCCCCCCCCCCCCCCCTCACCGCCGCCGTTCACGCGGTTGCCCCTTTTCTGAAGCGCTGTCTGAGGATCCGCCGGCTCCTCGGCGCACCTGCTTTGTGCCAGTAAGCACACATGTCCCCACCCCACCCCATCCCCAACCCCCTCCCTGACCCATTCACCACCTGCCTTTGAAAACATAAGCAGTGGACATCTGCTCACCTGCTTACCTCGCCGACAGGTCTGCGCGAGCGGGCGCTCATCCCCTTGCGCCCGGGCTGACGTCAGCCGGGGGGAGGCTTTTCTTTTTCCGTAGGGTTTAGGGCGCCTGCCAAGTCACAGCCGCTGGCTTGCGGAGAGGCAGGAGGCAGTAGTAGAGCAGCCGCGCGCTAGCACAGGAAATACTTCAAGGTTTTGCGGCGATAGGATTTATTTTCTATCCAGAGGACGACTCGATGGGCCTGAAAATACAGAACAGCGGCCTGCCGCCGATGAAGGTTTTGATTTCCAAGAAGCTGCATATACTCAGGCCAGCCATAAACTATGTGCAGCAGATCTCCAAGCTCAAGAAGGTGAGATTGATGAGACGTGTGTGTGTGTGTGCACGCATCGGTGCTGCGTCGGTCTCATCAGGATCAGGAAGTTTATTGTCGTTCCTGTCATTTCGTCGTGAGGTTCACTCAGTTGGACAGGTTCGGACCTCGGGGGGGTGGACGGAGCGGCAGAAGGATGCTCTGCCAGCTCTGCTTCGTACTTTGTCGTGTTGTTGCCTCGTCAAAGCGCGGCGTCGCCGTGTCACCGTCAGCAGTTTATATCTCAAACCATGTGGGATTAGTCGTCCTTGCTGCAGGTGTCTTTGTCACGACTGCGTGAGGTGTTTTTTTGTTGCATCAGCGTGTTTTTTTTTTTTAATTTCATCAGTGCATGGGAATGTTAAACCTGCATCTTGAAAGGTTTAGTGTAGAATAGTATAGAATTTTATTTGAATAGGGACTGTACAGTTTTAACATAGTTCCAACACAAAGAATGCAACTGACGTGCTGCACAGGGGCTTTATACATATGGCTCATTTTAGACTCTTGTCCCTGGTTGGGCTTTAACATGAGCAATACAATTCAAGAAGCCTTGCCAAAGCTGCACCACTCTACGAAACACGATGAATATTCACAATCGTCACAACAAGCCTTTAAATGCTTTTAAGCGTGCTATAACTGCATTACACAGGAAAACAAAATACACGCTACAAATACTAGCGCTTCATATCGTCAGCCGCGATGCGCCAAACGTAATGCGAAGAGTTAACATCTAATCTTGCCGCGTCTCCCCGCTCCTGTGGGCAGCATTCGTTCGTGTCCAGCGTGGCAGACAGCAAACCCCTGCGGGAGATAATAGCCGAGGCGAAGGCCGAGGTCACCGAGGAGATCGAGGAGCACAAGGAGGAAGAGGAGGAGGAGGAGACGGAAGCACATCTGGTGGGTGAACTTTACCGACGCTCTTTTTTGCAGGCGGGATTAAGATTGCAGTTGTGAGAAAATGCTGGCGGGTGTTTTTCTTTACCAAGTGGAGCATGCCGTCCTTTCAGAGCAATTTAACACGGTCGTTACTTGTTTTCTGTTTATTTTACTTTTATGTGCGCAAACGTGTTCCTCTTTTTTTTCCTTTAATCTCAGTCATATTTTATTGTCAGTAACAACAAAAGCAGCTCATTACGGTTTCCCCGGGAAAAAAAAAACAGATGTGAAAGGAAAACAAAAGTGCTCGCTGGTGTTTGTGTGACCAAAATGTCCAAAACTCGGAGGGATGCAGGTCAAAATGTAGAAAACAAAGAAGGCAAAGCAGCAAATCTGCAGCAAGTGAGAACCAGTGTCCTTTTTACTTGAGAAAGGTAGAAACGCGTGATTTCAACCAGCAGTTTCCTCGCAGTCGTCCAGCCGACTAATCAGACGTGATGTGTCATAACATCTCTAACATCTCCCGTCTCTGCTTCAGGGCCATAAACGCGCCGCATCGGATGTCAGCGTCGCCAGCTCGGAGGACGAGAAGGTCCCCCTCTCTCCCTCCATCTTGGAATCTGTCCCCGAGAAGGCGGAGCCAGTGCCGCCTGCGCCAGTGCCGCCTGCGCCAGTGCCCGCCGAGCTCCCCGTAGCCAACCACGTGTTGGACAGGGGTTCGGTGGAGGAGCCCGCCGGCCCCGCAGCGGAGGAGCAGACGGAGGAGGCCACGGAGGAGGCCCTAAGCGTTCCGGTGGAGGACGGCGGCAAAGAGCAGCAGGCGACGGAAGAAAAGGAGAGGGCAGATGTTGCCTCACCAGAACCGGAGATGGTCCCGCCCGCGAAGGAAATGGAGCAGCTCGAGATAGCGGTCGAGGATGAAAAGGAGGTGGACACAGCCGAGGTCCCAGCCGAGGTCCCTGCCGAGGTCCCAGCCGAGGTCCCAGCCGAGGTTCCAGCCGAGGTTCCAGTTGAGGTCCCAGCCGAGGTCCCAGCTGAGACAGAGGCCACCACAGAGGGTGCAGAGGTCACTGAGGCTCCTCAGGAGGAAAAGATGGCAGTCGTGGAGGAATCAAACACACAAGCAGAGGAAGAGGAGGAGGAGCGGTACAAGCATCTGAGGGTGACTCTAACCCTGCCAGGTAAAGACAGAGCAGCCCCAGAGGAGGAGAACGGGGAGAAGCCGTCAGAAAAGGAGAAAATGAACGCACAAGACGAGAAGACCTGCCCCGAGAAGGCCCGGGACGACAAAGAGAGAGACTCCGACTCGGGAAGCGGCTCTGCTGCGGACAACAGCAGCGTGGACCTCAACCTGTCCATCTCAAGCTTCCTGTCCAAGACAAAAGAGCCCGGATCCGTTTCTGTACAGGTATCTCTAACCCTAAGCCCTTTTTTTTTTCCAGACAAATATATTCATGTCTCTGGTTCCCTTTAGAACATTAAACTGCGTCAGCGCGCTAAGAAGGTGCAGCTGTAAATGTCCCCCTCGTGTCTCACCAGGACACCCGACGCCAGAAGAAGACACTGAAGAAGACGCGCAAATTCATCGTGGACGGAGTCGAGGTCAGCGTGACGACGTCGAAGATCATCACCGACAACGACACCAAGAACGAGGAGATGAGATTCCTGAGGTACGCGCCCGCCCCCGCTTCCATGCAAACACCCCCGGGCATCAGTTTCACAGCAAGATCAGTGTCGAGCCTGAAGTGGCAGATGTTTTTTTCGCAGTTGAACTCAGTCGCGCGCGTGACCACCTCGCTCCTGCCCACCACTCCGCTCACTGCCTCTGCTTATTTCTCTTACTTCCCGCCCGTCACCAGGCGCCAGGAGCTGAGGGAGCTGCGCCTGCTGCAGAAGGAGGAGCAGAGGGCCCAGCAGCAGCTCAGCAACAAGCTGCAGCAGCAGAAAGAGCAGATCTACCGCCGCTTCGAGCAGGAGACCACAGTGAGTCAGGGGTGTCATTGAAGGCCCCCCGGAGGCGCGCGGAAGGACGCGCAGGACGTGTATCGCGTCGTTTAAAGAAATGGGTCGAGTGCGTCGTAGGGTATTTTCTTATTTGCTTTCTCAAGAACGTCCGCTGTGGTTCCACATTTTGCACGCAGATGTCAAAACATGGCCAAACGGGCAGGTGCTCAGCAGGAAAGCTAGAGGGTGAATTTCCTGAGCGATTCCTTGGATTTGTTTACACAACCAGCACATTTGAACGGAGGAATATGAATTAGTGAGAAACAGTTTAATAACAAGTCTGTCAGACAGAACGAAGGGCAAACACTTGGACCTGCAGTCCCATTCTCTCGCTGACTGGAACTACACAGCCAACGCTAAAAGCCGGCCCTTTAAGACCTGGAAAACTCCAAAAGTCCTCAATCTCCAGGCCTAAAAACACGTCTTCTAAAATATGTGCACACACACACACACACACACACATACACACATATCCCTTTAACATGACACCATGCACATCTGTAGTCAAGACAGTATATGTCTTAACAAAACTTTTCCCATGGAGAGGAGCCATTCTTGTGAGGTTTTGTTTTTTTTTGTTTTTTATTCTTGCTCTATCCAGTAGATCACAGACTTGACTTGTTGTCAGTCTGGTGTGTTTATACAAAGATCAGCCACACACCTCTGACAGGTTTAGTAGAACCGCCCGGCAATAAATCCTCCCCCTCCTGAGGATTTTAATGTTCAGCCTTTATTGAATCTGTGTGACGGAGCTCTTGATTTATCTTAACGGCCCTTTCCCAGGATGCGTCTCGTTTTGCTGTCAAACGGCGCCGGGTTATAATGAGAGGCGTTCCTAATTCACATAAATGCGCTGGGCAAAATATTAGGAACACCTCTCAGCAGAAGCCAGTCCAGTTAAACTCAGGTTTACCCTGATACCCTGCACCAAGTCTCTAGAAATACCTCTTTAACTCTCTGACTTTTAGAAACGCTTCAGTAGAGTTATTTCTGAAATCCACAGAGCAAGAAGCGTCAGTATGACCAGGAGGTGGAGAACCTGGAGAGGCAGCAGAAGCAGACCATCGAGAGGCTGGAGCAGGAGCACACCAACCGTCTGAGGGACGAGGCCAAGCGCATCAAAGCCGAGCAGGACAAGGAGCTCTCCAAGTACCAGAACATGCTGAAAAACCGCAAGAAGGAGGTCAGACTTTTGGCTGCACCACACCGCTGCTCTTTCACTTCCCTTTTTCACATGTAGCCCGAGTGAAGTTTGTATTTATAGCAGGATTTTCTACCGAGACATGCGCACGCCTCCCTGATATGTGCTCTTAGCGTTGCGTAACCGGCCTTCAGCTGCGCAGCGGGGATAAATCGGTCTGCCCTGCCACCTCTCATTTATTTCCTCACGTAGCACTAATCCATCCACAGCCTTTGTCTCGTTTCATTCCCACCCGTCGCCCGCGGCCGCCGCGGCGCAGGCCAAACAGGAAGCGGCACTCTCCCCAAAGCGCGTGAGAAACGCCATCGTGAAGCGCTTTAAGGAGGGCGTTATCCAGGCCCCGCCAGAGGAGGTAACGAGGGCCGAGTGTGCGGTGGTGGCTAACTTCTCCACGCGTCTTCCTCTCCGCCCCCTTCGGCATGAGCAGGACCGTTTGCCCCGCGCTGGGCCCCTTTTCCGCTCTTCTCCCGACGACTTTTCCTCGAGCTTCACCCGCCCGCCTCCGGCATGCACGCGTGCGTTTTGCCGTGGCCGCCAAGCGGCGCCGACGTGTTCACTGCGCTCAGTTCCATGTGTAGCAGGGTGACGTACTGTGATCCGCAGGGAGTGGCCCATGTTATGATTCAGTCCTTTCAGTTGTCCTCCTGCACCCTGTGCAACGCTCCCATACAGGATGTAAGTGACCCCTCTACCCCCCACCCTCCCCCACCTTCCACACCTCACTCACGGCCTACACTCGTTACACTTTGCACCGACAAATCTCTAAAACTTGTCACATCAAGATAAACACTTCCTGCTGAAAATAAAATGCTCCTTTAGAGTTAAATGGATGCTAGTATTGAAAAGAAAAGGCCATCATTTGCTCTGTTTTAATTCCTCCTGAAGAAAAAAGAAAAAACAAGTTTAAAAAAATCCACATTTAAGAGGGTAAAAATCGTGGGAATGCTTGAGCGTCATATTAGCATGTCAGACATCAGGCCAGGCCAGCAGGCCAGATTAGACTGACAAGCAGTTTTTATTGTTGGCTGTCGGGTTCATTAGCTCAATCCCTGCTTAGCCCGAGAGCCCGCAGGCCAGCAGACAAACACAGCTGGCCTCAAATGTCCCATCCTGCTTAATAAATGGCGAGGCTTTTTTTTTTTTCGGTTGCAAGAGATGATGCTTTCACATCCACTTAGCCTGGAAACATCTGTTATCCCTTAATTGGCAGGATAAACTGTGTTGTTGCTCAGGCGGAGGGCAGGCAGGTCCCGTTACACCTGGACGTGCCGCGTGGATGCTCTCGCGCTGCGTGTGACTCGTTCCGTCGTCTCCCCCCAGGAGCAAGAGTTCCTCCAGAAGCAGCAGCAGGACCTGGACGTCGCCCTGAAGAAGATCATCCAGCAGCACAAGCACGAGCTGGCCACCATCGAGAGAGACTGCCTCAACCACAAGCAGCAGCTGCTCAGAGGTAGGAAGAAAAACAGGAATTTTTGTTGAATCTGAGGGAGGTGCTGACATATTTGAATGACTGTTAGTGGGACTGTAATTTTTGATGCTGTTGTACTGTGCGAGGTCATACTGAGAGGTGTCCCTAATATTTTGGTCATGCCGCTCGTATTTGTTTGGGTAGCAAAATTTTAGGGCCACCTCCCAATTTAACCCAGTACAGCGCAATAACGATCATTAAAATACATCGACACCTTCAACAGATTCAATAAAAGTTCGACATAAACCTCCTAAAGGGGGCAGTGTACTATTTATATAGTAAACATGCAGTGGTCGTAATGTTATGGCTGATCAGTGCAGGACAAATGTTTTGTCTGCAGTGTGAAAGCGTCGCACCTCAGAGAATTGCACCCTGCAATTCCCATTTTTATCAACTCTCCATTCTTGGTTAGTTGCTTGGAAGGATGTGCGAAAAAATCAGTTTCTTAGTGTCTCGAAGTTCTTCCGTCCTAGAATGAATCAAGCAAAAAAAAAACAAAAATGAAGCTAATTGTAAACCTGAATGTCCCAAATAACCTCAGAACATCCCTCCTTCTGCATTTGAACTCTGGCCCTGCGCGATGTGACGGCACGTTCTGCGTGCATGTGGCGTGACGTGTCAGGTTCCCGGAGGCAGCAGGGACATTTTGCATGAGTCATCGCAGCCGCCTGAGTCATAAGACGAGGGACTTTGACCCAGCAGATGACACCCAGCAGCCCTCAACCCAGTAAAAGCGGCGCCGCGTCGGCGCGGTCCGCCGCAAACCAGAACACCGCGCAAATCATTACACACACACACACACACACACACGTCGCCACAGCAAAACTCGCACGCGTCGCCACAACAAACCCACACGCGCGCACACACACGCGCCAACCTCCGCCGTCCCCCTTTGACTGCACAGGAAACGTTCTGCGGCGTCATTTGCATCGCTGTCCGGATGTTTGAATGTGAGCCTCCAGTCATCGTGCACGTCCCTCTGTTGTTCTTTAATACAGCGTGCACACGTTTTATGCCCGTGTTTTTAGTTTGGCGACAGGAAAAGAGATGACTGCAAGCGATGAGAGGGAATAAAAAAAAAAACACACAGCATGTAGGAACAGTCGGGAGGATGTTGGACATTAATTGGATGGAACTCTGATTTCTGCACTGCCCTCTAGTGGATGTTTGAATGTTTGAAACGGACAAACCTATTTGCGCAAGTAAAATGAGCATAAATGGGCCTTAACAAAGGTCTGCAGGAGGGAAAACACCTTCACGTGGGGGTGGGGGGGCCACCGGCGGACAGATTAGGGCCCCCAGGCCCGTAACTGTCTTTGTTCTCCACTCGCACCGTGACTCATTTTTTAAGCTTCAACTCAGTAAACGTCACATGTCCAGCGAGTCGGATAAGCGGTAATTCCCCCGCCGACCCCCCAGCCGGGAGCCGTGCGACCACGTCCCCCCCCACCCCCGGCAAACGGCGGCTTGTTAGCGCCACTCAGAACTTAATCCCGGTCTTAATGTTCAGGAGCCACGCAAACAAGACTGTCCCGGAAACACTGGCGGCGGCTCGTAACCGCGGTGGGAACCTTCTAAAACCGCCGCGGCGCCTTTTGCTTTGTGTCTCTCCGCTCTAACAGCGCGCGAGGCCGCCATGTGGGAGCTGGAAGAGCGCCACCTGCAGGAGAAGCACCAGCTGTTCAAGCAGCAGCTCAAGGACCAGTACTTCATGCAGAGGCACCAGCTGCTGAAAAGACACGAGAAGGTGCAGGCGGGACGTCGGATTCGTGGAGCCGCTCGAGCTCTTTCACACCTGAACCACAGGTTTGGTAAATGTTGTTTTTGGCGCCCCCCCGCAGGAGATGGAGCAGATGCAGCGCTACAACCAGCGCCTGATCGAGGAGATGAAGACCAAGCAGACGCAGGAGCGAGCCCGGCTGCCCAAGATCCAGCGCAGCGAGGCCAAGACCCGCATGGCCATGTTCAAGAAGAGCCTGCGCATCACCGGCGCCGCCGTCACGCCCGAGCAGGAGCGGGAGAAGGTCAAACAGGTAACCACGACGGCGGGGGGGGGGAGCGCGGCGCCGCCCGGACGGGTCACACTAGGCCGGGGACGTGAACCCCCACGACTCTTTGTCTTCCAGTTCGCCGCTCAGGAGGAGAAGCGGCAGAAGAACGAGCGGCTGCACCAGCATCAGAAGCACGAGAACCAGATGCGAGACCTGCAGCTGCAGTGCGACGCCAACGTCCGCGAGCTGCAGCAGCTGCAGGTGCCACGACTTTGTTGACCGAGCTGGTTTCACCGGCAGCTGCACGCAGAGAGCTTCAGCTCCGCCCGCGGCATGGCTCCTTTATGAACCCCCTCGTGTGTGTGTGTGTGTGTGTGTTTGCAGAACGAGAAGTGCCACCTGCTGATCGAGCACGAGACCCAGAAGCTGAAGGAGCTGGACGAGGATCACAGCCTGGAGCTGAAGGAGTGGCGGGAGAAGCTGCGCCCGCGCAAGAAGGTGGGGCGCCGCATTTACCCGGAAGATCTTCGCTGCGTCAAAACTGAGCCGGCACGGCAGCTCAGCGGCCGTCTGTGGCGCGTTGATCCAGTTTCCCATGATCCCGCGGGAGAAACGGCAGGATTTGTAGACGCGGTAGCTCGAGTTGTCGCGTGGTTGCGAAGAGCTGCGCTGCTCTCCAGGTTATAGTCATACCACGTGTGTTTCCATGGAAACGGAGACATCACGAGCAAAACCGCTTTTGTTTTGAAGGTTATTTGCCCCACGACATCCATTTTGATTCCGTCTTTAATTACAATATTATAATCGTAACGTTACGCCGGAGCTGCTGGCGTAAAACTGCTCACTCGATGAGCCGCAGGGTCACAAGACCTTTTAAAGGGCTCGTTCACCCAAGAATGAAAATTTCGACCCACCGCAGCGCCCATGGGGGGGCGACATCGTCTCCAAAAGTGGAAGAAATAACAGATAAAGATCCATAAAATAAATATTGGGCAGGTTTTCATATCTGGGTGAACTGTCCCTTTAACACCACATGCGGCTCAATGAAAGTTTTGAACTAAAAAAAAAAAAATCCCAAACAATATTTTTAATTTAGAAAACAACAACAAACCGTATCACACTGTGTTCCGTGTGTTCCGTGTGTTCCCGCAGGCCCTGGAGGAGGAGTTCGCCCGGAAGCTCCAGGAGCAGGAAGTCTTCTTCAAGATGAGCGGCGAGTCCGAGTGCCTTAACCCCTCCACCCAGAGCCGCATCTCCAAGTTCTACCCGATCCCCAGCGTCCACTCCACGGGCTTCTAGCCGGGCGCCGGGCACCAAGACCCAGCCTGCACGGGAGGCTCCCGGCCTCTGGACCCCCCCAAGCACTCAAGACTTCAGCCAGCCTGGCTCATTCGGTTTCCGGCGGTTCTCCTCGCTCGCTCGCGTCTCCGCCACGTTTTCCCGGGATGCCGGAGCGGCGAGCCGCGCGGCCTCGGTCTCCAGCCGTGTCGGCTGCTTACGGCGTTGATTCGTCAGGCCACGCCTCCTCCTCGCTCTGCGGTCCAATAGAAACCCGCCGTCTGCATTTAATGGCCAGCGGGCGGGAGCGGGCGCGACGGAGCAAAACGTCTTTACGAAGGTGCGACTGCTTCCTGATTGAAGGATTTTTTTTTTTTTTAAATGAAGAATCCAGTGCCTGTAGTTTTATTTTTTAAATTTTTTTCTTGACTTTTAAATCCAAACAGTTTCGCTGCTCGATCTTTCTGTGGTTTAGACGTTTGCACTAAAGAGAGGACGGCGTTTTTTTTAAAATACCACTTAAACTTTATACTGTAAACGCGAATTAGGTGAAACCTCGTCGAGCAAACAGCATCCTTTTTTTTCCCTGACTGATCCTGAACTAGAATGTACCTCCGCTGACAAAAGCAGCGCAGTTTGTTTTTTCTTTTTCTTCCCAATGTGGTCGAGAGGAGCGATGTTACAGTACATTTTCATCTCCGCGGTCGCATTTCTTCCTCGCTTGAGGTGCATGTGAGATGAGCAGTAGCTGAGGAGGCGAGTCCTTCAGGGCTCCTCTGCACAAATGCCTTTTCCATTTTGGTCCCCGGGCGGGAGACTCGAGCAGTAAACGGTGATCTTTCACGAATTATAATGACAATAATATTAATAATAATAAGACTGTGGTGTCACTGTGTTTTATCAATGCGCCAGCATTTAAGCAATATTCCCCGATCGCGATTCTGTCGGAGCGTCATTCAGGGATAAGTGATTCAGCATTTTTTGTAATTATGTTTAAAAGCAGCTTTTTTGATCCCCGGTAGTTCCCCTCCCCGGCCGGCAGGCCTGCGCGGCTCCCGACGTCCGCGCTCACGGACACGTGCTGCTCTCGGCATCAAGCTAGCTAATAGCCTTAAGATTTCCAGACATGTACATACTGTGTATCTGTTTTTAAGTTGTTGTTTTTTTTGTTGTTCCCCCGTCAGATTCCGGTTTCATGAAGCAAATTAATTCCTGAATTGTTCCTTTCCGACAGATTTTCATCGCATCTGTAAGTGAAAGGAAACCGGAACTCGCGCTCTTAGAATGCCGTTTTGTCTCTAGGCCGATGTATTGTGAAGTTAAGTGTAATATTTGCTGCGAAAAAAAACAAAAAAAAAAACAAAAAAGGAAAGAAAAAAAATGGACCTGACTGGTTTAGGTCGTCTCCACTTCTGATTGGGTTCATTTTTTTTTTTTATTTGGTCATCTCATTTTCATATGATTGAGCCGGAGGCCACACCTTCACACCTCAGTAGCTATTTATTCCGAAACCCGCCGCAGACCGTCACCACGGCGACGGGGAGGCCCGGCCGCGGGTGTTTCCACAGCTCGTGGCCGCAAGACCAGTCCACTCGCCTCGGCAAAATCATTTCCATATCAAAATCTATGCATTTAGGTGTGGGGGGGTATAAATGTATAGTTCTTAGGACGCCTGTGTTCATTTTCATTTGGCTGTGAATAAACATTCTCCTCCGTGCTGCAGCCGCTTGGTTTCATTCTTTTTCATTTAGGAAAAACGTGACGAGAAAAAACGCATAACTACAAAGTGAGAAAATAATTCATTAAGCAGACACACACAAAAAAAACAAAATGTAGAAGTCGCCCGAATATTGGTAATAGAGGTATCGGTCACCATAGGGTGATCAAAATATTAGGGACACCCCTCATAACCATAACCCAGTGCCGTTCAACAACAGCGTCACAAATTACATTTGCAATAACAATCATTCAAACATGTCAACACTCAAACACATTCAATTAAAATTCAACATAAAACTCCTGAAGGGAGGATTGATCGCAGGGTTGTTGTATTATACTCTGGTGGACACGCGGTGGTCGTAATGTTATGGCCGATCGGTGCGTGTGACCCAATATGATACACGATCCCTGCTTTCACCCATGCAGCTCAACATCATACATTCATATAAAAATCTTTTTTAAAATCTTTTTTAAAAAACTCAATTGGCGCAGATTTCACTCGAGAGTCCAGGCGTTCAGTAGCGAGGCTCTGCAGCTCCGGGGCTCCTCCTCTTCCTCCTCCGAGACGCCGGCGCGAAGTCTCCTGATAAACCACACAAAAAAGTGTCACGCTCGGGAACGATCAGCGTAACGTGCATTGCTGATAACGCGACGTTGCGTGCGTTCGCTTGAAGAAGGGGCTCGAGTTTGACTTCTGCTTTCGGCCACGTGTGAAGAAAATGAACATTATGCTGTGGAAAAGGCTGGAATGTGTGCTCACACATCCAATTCCAATGATGAATAAACAATAATTACACAAAGTAGTTATATTAATCAACATCATAATTATATCAGCACTTCTCTAATGATGATATCTATATAACAGTGTGTAAAATTTATACTTTTTTTTTTTTTTAATAGTGACTGGAGAACCAAATCGAGCGCCCACCGACCTCTGTCACCTTTTTGTCCCTTGGGTCCTTCCCGCCCAGCAAGACCTCGTTCACCTGAGTGGCAGGCAGGCAGACAGGCAGGCAGACAGACAGACAGGCAGAGCAGATCACCGACACGTCCGACTGACAGTCACGTGACCAACTAATACAACTTACATAAACTTTTAAAGTCTTAAAAAATATTAATTCTCCACTTTTCCAATAAAGACGTTTAATGTGCACCTCGATCTCCTTTTGGCCCCGGAAATCCCATTTCTCCCTTTTGTCCTGGCCGCCCCGGTGCTCCCACGATGGCTCCGTACGCTGCGGGAATATTGCATTTAGCGTCACTTTCCAAGTGAGAACTTGCAGCACGAATGGTGAGTGTGACGTTTATGTGGTGAAAGCCTCTTTACTTTTTATGTATTCCACTACATCAGTGACGTTGGCCTGGGAACCGAACAGCCGGCTGTATCCGGGGGGGCCCGGGAGGCCTGGCGGTCCGGGCGGCCCCCGGATTGTGCGTTCGTTGTAATTCCTTGTGGTGTCACGTAGCAAACTGCGAGCTGGAGAAGGAGTCAAAGAGTCGTGTTCCTTCCTCGTGTTCTACCATCTGATTTATAACAATGTACAATTGCTTACATTGGAGGTACTCCACCAGATCTGTGGCGTTCCCGTGGGAACCAAACCATTGGCTGTGACCAGGAGGACCTGGGGGGCCAGGTGGTCCTTGGGGTCCTTGGAAGAAGCGACTGCTGTAGTCCCTCACGATGTCATGCAGCACACCATTAGCTGCAGATGAGAGTAAGGATGCACGTGAACGTGGGACAATGAGGACTACAGTTTTAGGATGGGGTACGCCGACGGTACGCGAGCCCGCTCTGGCCCCTCGTGTTGCGCTTCACCCCAGCCGGCAGACGAAAGACTCTTCTTACATCTGATGTACTCCACGAGGTCTGTCGCATTTCCATGAGAACCAAACCACCGGGTGTACCCTGGGGGTCCTGGCGGTCCAGGTGGTCCTCTGGGGCCTTGCAAGGCTCGCTCATAGTGACTCGTCGCAGAGTCACGCAACAGCCCCTGAGCTTCAGACAGCACATGCGGGTGTTCAACAAGGAACCCTTCGACTTGATGAGATCTGGTCAACTATAAAGCGACTCAGGGTGACTTACATTTGATGTATTCCACCACATCCACAACATTGTCAGAGGAGCCAAACCACCTGCTGTGTCCAGGCATTCCCGGAGAGCCAGGAGGTCCTGGGGGTCCCTGGACAAGATGCTGTTGTGAGTTCCTCACAACGTCATGGAGCAGACCGTGGGCTGCAAGTGTAGGACAGCAGAGTCAAGTACTCGGCAATCTGCAACTCAAAGACATGAGGTGTATGAAAGTCATTTGAGATGCGGTTCTTGATTCATTGTCACGTACATTTGATGTAATCGGTTACTTTGGCAGCCATGCTGGCATAGTCTCCAGTTTCCAGGTTCCACTCTCTGGCACCAGTCACACCTGGTTCTCCCTTGGTTCCTGGGGGTCCAGGAGGGCCTGGCGGACCAGGAAGTCCAAACATAGCTCCTCTAACACCATCATCTGAAGACAAGGGAACACAACATGGCCTTAAGAGTGGTAATGGCTCAGTGGATTGAGGCTCGTGCAAATTTTTGGCCACCCTACATAATCAGGACTTGGCAACCCCTGACAGATACCACAACAGGGAAAGGCTTCTTGTGTCCAGGTGATATAAATCTTTAAATTCCAATATTTGGAACCTTCTTCCTTCCCGTTCTTCCTTACACAAGGCCTCTATCCCTTCAACATTTTTAGGCTAATAACAGATTTTAAACGGCATCTTGTCAGGAGACTCTGGGGGGTCTTTCCAAAATCCTCAGCTTGCATCTCTTGAGGTCAAACTGGGAGGATTATCAGGCATGTTTCGGATCACAACCTGTGCCATGTTCTCCATGCCACTGGTGGTAACACAGGCCCAGAGCATGATGCCCCCCTCCGCCCCCCGTGCTTTACGGATGGAAAGGTGATTTTTGCATGAAATTCCGTACGGCTTTTCCCAAAACATACCCTCATCAATTAGGTTCTGAATGTATCGGTCCACGGGACCTGCTTCCAAGACGTGCCGGGTTTAGATGTGGCTGAACAGCAGAGCGAGGCGCCACTACTGCCGAGTCTAATGAATCTGCCTGAAGGTTGTTTTTTTTTTTTTAGAGGTGATGATTCAATTTCTAGCAGCCCAATCAGCCGTTCCCTCCACGGTTTCTTCGTCTCACAGACCTCAGATTGACCTCCACCATCCTCATTTGCTGTTGTTTCTTAATAACGTCAGAAATTGCGGTATATGAACGAATATGAAGATGCCCTGCTATATCATGAAGGTCTCCTCCTGCTTCGCGGGCATCGGTTGTTTTATTTTTCAGAGTATAGCAGCTGCTTCGAGGAGTCCATCGCTGCTGCAGGGTTTGAGGGGTCAGGGTATTCATGGATCCTTCAAGTATGCATTCATTACTGGTGACGTGATCCATCAAACATGTCTTAAACTAGAATTGAGCTCAGTTTCGGTATATTCACACTATTCATATATCATATTTGGTATATTTTCTCATCTCTCAGGACACTGAAGCTGATGCTCTCCATCAAACTCACTGCGCAGGTGGTCACTCATTTCTGAGCTGCCGAACTTCCCAAGCGCTGGCAGTCCGGGTGGTCCCGCTGGTCCGGGGGGACCTTGTGGACCTGGGACGCCTGGGAGACCAGGAGGCCCCTGGGGACCCACAACTGTTTGATATCCAGCTAGTTGGACAATGAAAGTAAACACTTATTAATTGAATGCTTTTAGGTGGACTAACTTTAAAGTAGGTAGCAAGTAAAGAGCTTGAGCACTTTACTCTGGGGTTTATTGTTTGTGTTTTTTTTCTTACTTGATAGCACATTTCCAGAGCCCCCGGGAGGCCCCGGAGGTCCAGGGGGACCAGGGACCCCTAGCATCCCCCTGTCTGGTGACAGATAGGAAACAATGTCATTCAAGTCAACTTTTTAACAATTTGTTAGGGGGGGGGTCTTAACTCACCATTCATCAGACCGAGGACATGCTCAGCCACCTCTTGGGTGTTAAAGTCGTATCTGCTGAGGCTTGAACTTCCTGATGATCCTGAAGCACCTGAATGGCCAGCGATGTGTCTTCTCACTTCCTCCCCTGGACACAAAACGAGCCTTACGTTGCTTTGTGAGACGCTCCAACTCGTGTCGCGTCTTTCTGCAAGCGATGCGCCAGCAGCTGATGGATTTTTGGACCATGTCCTGTAGGACTTACGTTGCAATAGGTTGACGATGTAATCGACTGAAACAGAGCCAGGAGGACCAGGGGGACCAGGAGGGCCAGGGGCTCCATCATGTCCTCTGCCTGATGATGAATGATGGTAAATGTTCCATTTATAGGGAGAGTATCAACACTATTAAGGTGTAAAAGCGCTATCCTTCCCCCCACCCCCCAATAGTGAACCTTATTTTTAAAAATGCTGCCCGGTTTCAGATGACTAGAGTGAGGCTTATAGGGACTCGGTAGAGCACAGATGGTTTCTTCTTTCCTGTGGCCATGACACCCTCCAACCCTCAATTCAATGATAGCTGAATTAAGCCAAAATGCAGTCTGTTTCCACTTAGCTCCATCGTACTCTGGATGTAGGCGATGACTCGCTCGGCCACATCGTCCACCAGCGCCTCCCCCGAGGGCCCTGGCGGTCCGGCGGGTCCTGGATCCCCAGGAGGCCCTGCCAGATACTGCCGGACGCTGCTACCTGGTGTGCCAAGGTGATTTTAGTCTCAAGCAATCACATTCTGACTGAGAAATTTCTTTGACGTCATTCTAAGAGCAAGCAAGCTCACGCTGAAGGTACTCCGCAATGTACTGGCCCACATCGGCTGAGCCCCGCCCATCTCTTCCAGGTGCACCAGGTGGTCCCGGAGGGCCTGGGGGTCCGACTTTGGAGGAGCCACCTGACACAGTCACACAAACGCTCTGACGACTTGAACAGAAGCAGCTCTCGAAGGTTTGTCTTCTGTGACAGACTTAGATCTTATTGCTTATTTTTGAGCGTGTTTCTAAGCCAATTTCTGATTAAAAAATGGTTCCTATCAATATGACATACGCGTATATTCTGTGCATATTAAAGGCATACAATTTTTAATCTCATTTTTAATCTCTTTTGGAGGAGGCGATTATGGGGCACAACAGCGGAACAACACACAACTACCGTCCCTGAGGTCCATCTGGGGCCCTCTTGGCCAGTTGTTGGATCTCTTTTCATTTAAAAACAAACAAACAAAACATGAATTCAGTCCTGCACGATGAAAATGTAATTTTTTGAGAGAATTTTAATCACATCCTGGCATGTCTTCCTTAAACGTGGGTGCTGCTAAATTACTACACTTATAATCAGCACCATCTGTCACCCTCTCGTTTTTGTTGATTGCCCCCTAGTGGCTGGGTGTAGTATCGGTGATAAACACCGGCTCCTTCCACGTTAGTAGATGGGCCACACTTTATACGCTTCATATAATTTTTTTTCCCCAAAGACAGTTTCTGTCGTTCCAGATTAAGAATTGTACATAAGAAAGTCAACAGGACTTGTGATGACATCTTTCTACAACGGCTGTTGCCTGTTTCCAACCACAAAATGTTCGTTTCGAAATGGTGAACTGCTCACTCGCGATTTATAGCCGGCGCAAATGTTGGCAGCATCCATGTCCTGGTAATTTTGCCTTCATTTTTTGTACAAGAGGAAGTGGGGGCACGTTGTTTCGCACGTTGCTGTCTAGATTTTACACAGTCTGCAATATGGACTAGCATAGCGGAGTCCTTCCAGCTCTCGCCGAGAACGACCTCGTAGTCAGATGTCTCTGTGTATTTGTCTGACATTATCCAGGACGGTCTTACCAATGGAGACTCCTCCTCCCAGGGCACCAGAGACTCCTG